>JAABOM020103254.1:0-67716 GCA_011800125.2 Solanum clarkiae | reverse complement strand
CAAGTAGGTGATGCAGCTGCCATACCCTTTCATTTGGGCCTTTTGGGGCAGCAACTTGAGTGGGCTTGGGCTGCCAAATTTTTTCAGATTTTGTGCTTCTTGGCTTGGGTCCAATTTGCTAAGTATTTTGTAAAGCCTTTGGGCCATTTTTAATACCACTTTTGGGATGAACATATAGTCCATCTATGGTTCTAAGAAATGGGCCAAAGTTACCCTATTAACACGTATTTTATTTACAATCAAAGTTGGACAATTTCGACGCCGGGTCTCGTCTCCGTTTAGTTAACAATTTCGAGCTAAGCAAGTAGCTGACACACCTCCTTGCTCCTAATTCCTACAAGCACCTCAATTATCTCACTTCATTTTAAGTCCGTAATCTCCTCATTTCTACACAAAACATGTATACACTCGACCCTCTTAAGCGCTAGACACACGTATAGCTCATTAACGCGAGATTTAAACACTTTTGAAAACTAGTGCTAGTTTAACCAAATCATGTCATATTTCATTTGTATAGTATAAGTATGGTAAGGTGTGGGGTGTTACATCGAAGTGGTATCAGAGTTTACTCTTTGCTAGTACGGTGGTGGGGCAAACCTCAGCGAGGATGCTGAGTCCCTATGGGGGGTGAGTGCAGGGACGGCGATACGTAACGCCTGTAGCTCACTTAGGCAAATCCCACATCGGAAAAAGAGGGGAACTTACATGTGCATAGGCCTTTTCCTGGGGAAACCTGGGAGAAACAAAACCGTGCGCTGGTGCATGGGCGTATGGGCGACCCATGGCTGGCAAAGAGGACAATATATGCACGTGTGAGGGCCGGGCTATTACACTTCATACGAAATAGGTCATGTTCCTACAGGGTGGAGTATGATTTACCTTTGCAAGTAGATCACCTCTTTACCAATGAGGGGTAGTAATTGATATTCCAAGTTGTAGCTTGCTTCATCTTACTCATGTAGGTTAAGGTATCTTCCCGCATATGTCGCAAGTTGAAAGATTTACAAGCATGTTTTATTACAACCATTAATCATACATGTCATATTAAGATTATATATCCATTGCTTATGATTATGCATTTGAGTATGTTGGCTTATGTCTTTGATGCATTGCACCCTACATACTTGGTACGTTCAAATGTACTAATGGATACTTTATGCCAACATGATATTACCATGTAAGGATCGAGCTCCTTTTGATCATCTTCTACGTGGCTAGTTCGATAATTTGGTGAGAAGCATTGGTGTGTCCTCAAGTCCGAGGACACTATCTATGTTACTCTTACTATATTGAGACTTCTTTATGTCAAATACTTATTATGATAGTGAGTTCGGGAAGTAACTTGCCCCCCCCCATTATAAGTTGGAGGTATTGTTGGATACTATACTATGTTATATTTATGCTATGAGCTTGACTCCTTAATACTTTTATGAATATCAAAGAGTTTCTTTACTCCCTCTTCCTTTTTATTATATCTTGTTGATGCTTGTTTTACTTCCGCGACCAAGGGTGTGTGATTAATATGCTAAGAGGCTTGTTTGGGACCCTTCAGGATCTCATTTGTCGTTTTAGGTCCAGGCCCTAGGCTTGGGTCGTGACAAACTTAGTATTAGAGCACCAGGTTGTTAATGGTCCTCGGAAAATCCAACCACCATGCAGACTAGGGTCTCGTTCATGGTTATGGAGCATGCCACAACTATGAATGGGAGGCTATGAGATGTTTTAGGAAATGAAACGACCCCAAAAAGTGCTCGAAAATGTGCCTTTGAGTGCCTTCAATTGTAATTTTCATATATCTCTAAATTTGTGCGTGACATCAAACATCCGACTTCATATTCTTGTTCAGGGGGTCAAAATTAGGTATAAAAGGTCTAATTCCGATTTTAGAGCAAACAATTATCAATTTTGATTTTCCAAATGGCAATTTACAGAGAGCTAGTCGCGCCCACGGAGTGATGCGCCAAGGGCACACAGATGAAGAAAATGCACGTTTGCATCTCTTCCGTCATGCGGACATGCATGTTTTTCTGCTAAGTTATTTTCTTGTGGTCCAAGACTTTGAAGTCTTCGGCGTAAGTGTCCCCAAAGTAAAAATACCCATACTTAACCATTTTTCACCCTTATCTCATTCTAAACATTCCTCAATACTTATTCAAACACTTAGCCAATATTTTTTCTCCTAAACTCAATTCACAAGACCCTTATCCGGAACTAAGGATTTCCTTCATGCTTCAGGTCTATATTTTCAATCTTAATCAAGAGTTCCTCCAAAGCTAAGGTATGTGGGTTTCTTTCATGAGTTCCTTTCACACATGATACTCAAGCTCTTTTTACTCAAAATTGTATGATTTAAAATCGATATATTCATAGATTTTATTTATTATGAAAATCACTGCACACTATGTTGGGTTTATGAAATTGTAGCTGTTTTACAATATTTGGAGCTATGAAGCAAGGGTCTACTGTGAGAATTGTTGTAGGATATTGATGTCATATTGATGTATATTGTTTGAGGGTATTACCAAGTATCTATTGATAGTTTTACATTGATTTTTTTAGAATGATTTTGCTCTTGAATTGTATGGTTTTACACTAGTATTACACAAACTTTAGGTGTTTAATAAAATGTCTGGTTATGGATTCTTGTGGAATTAAAGGTCCAATGTATGTCATATGAGGTGAATGACTATATGATGATGAAATGATGATAGAATGATGATAGAACGATGATGGAATGATGGTACAAAGGAATATATTTATATAATGATGAAAGGAGTATGTATATATATGATATATCTCTATATAGTGTTGGGGATGATCAAGCCTAATTCCGGGGGTTGTAGGCTCGAGTAACCTGTCAACGGCTTGGCACCTTATCCTACTAGCTCGAGGGGTGGTAGGCCTAGGTAACCTTGTTGATGGTTGGTATCCATCAACCTTGATGGAAGGTTTGTACTATGTCAACCTCGATGGGGGGTTTGTACTCCATCAACCTTCGTGGGGGGTTTGTACTCCATCAACCTCATGAAAGGTTTAGTACCTCATGCGTCTATTCAAGAGGGTGGCAGGCCTTGGCTTGCACTATAATGGTCACTCCTTACACTCGTATTATGTCCTATATAAATATGGCTTGACTTCAAGCATCATTCATACATGTCATATTCTTAGTATGATATCTATTGCTTATGATTATGCATTTTGCATATGATTCCTATCTCTTATTACATTGCATCCTACATGGTCAGTATATTTAAATATACTAATGCATAATCTATTCCTATATGATGTCACCATGTAGGAACTGGTGTACCGATTGATCATACTCCTCTGTGTGGCTAGTACAACTACTATAAAGCTTGTTAGTGAGTCCTCCATTCCGAGGACATCACTTATGATCTCTAGCTATGTATTAAGGCTTTCACTTTAATTTATGTATTGACTATGAGCGTGAGCCCAATTGCTTTATCTTGGCTCTGCTCTTATCTATGTAGTAGAGGTATTGTTGGACATGTTATGTACCTATGCTATGATCTTTGACTCTATTGACTCTTGATGTTCACAATATATAAGTTACTCTTAGTCCCTATTCTCCTTGTTTACATTTATCTCTTATTGACATTCTAATTGCTTTCGCAATCGAGGATATGTAATGATATGCTATGAGGCTTGTTTAGAGCTCCTTCGGGTTTCCCATTTATCGGTCACGTCTAGGCTCTACGCTTGAGTTGTGACAAAAGTGGTATCAAAGCAATAGGTTGTTTGATCGTCGGAGTCCAACACACCGCGCGAATTAGAGTCTTATTCATGGTTGTGTCGTGCACTACAACTATGAGTAGGAGATATGAAACATTTTAGGAGATGTTTCCCTTCTTCATGTTCTGTGTTGTGCTATAGAGCCAAAGTAAGCTTTTCCCCTCTAACAATTGCTCTTTCTTTTTCTAGTCATGCCTAATACGAGGGGAAGACGGGCCCGCATGCCCGTGGAGCAACCGACTAATGGAGAGCTTAAGGATGCTCTCACCTTGCTTGCACAAGTGGTGGATAATCAAGCCAACTAAGGGGTCCAAGCCCTACATGCTTATACACCAGCCTCTAGGGTGAGAGACTTCATGAGAATGAATACCCTGGAATTTCATGGTCAAAAGTGAGTGAGGACCCCCAAGTGTTCATTGATGAGGTTTACAAAATTTTACTTATTATGGTGTTGGGCCAAATGAAAAGGCGGAGTTGGTATCGTACCAACTCAAAAGGATAACTCAAATATGGTACGATCACAAGGAAGAGAATGGAGTTGGCTATGTGGTTCTTTGGAAGGAATTCAAAATTGCTTTCGCTAGTTGGTTCTTCTTTCTTGAGTTTAGGAAGGCTAAGTTGGTAGAATTTATGAATTTGAGACAAAGGTCCATGAATGTGAGGGAGAATACCCTAAAGTTTACCCATATTTTGAAATATGCTCCACATTTGGTGGTTGACTCAAGATCTAGGATGAACAAAATTTTGATGGATGTTTCTGACTTGGTTAGTAAAGAATGCTGGTCTGCCACGTTGATTAGTGACATGGACTTGTCATGGTTGATATCCTATGCCAAGCAAATGGAAAAGGTGAAATTTAGGATGAGAAGGGGGCATGAGGCCATGAGGGCCTATTTTGATTGTAAGTTTCGAAGGAGTGGTCAGTTCCATCAAAGCAAAAAACCTACTTATGCATTTGATAAGAGGGTTGCAAATACTCTTCCGAGAGCCCAAGGTTTTAGGGGTGTGGCTCCTATTGATGTGTTTCCAAAGTGTGGTAAGGGTCACAGTGGCCCATGTTTGAAGAACACTGGTGCTTGTTATAGTTGTGGGGAGTTGGGGTATAAGTCTATAGATTGCACTCGAAACCGCAACAAGGGCAACGAGGTTCGTCTACAAGGTGCTAATGTCGAACCATTGGGGAGAGGCGACCGACAACATGGTGCCCCAAGGAACAACTAGCTCTATGCTATGCATTAGAGGCAAGGGGTTGATGAAGTCCTTGATGTTGTTACTGGTATGTTGAAAATCTTTGACTTTGATTTGTTTGCATTGATTGATCCACGTGCCACACTTTCTTTTGTTACCTCCTCTGTGGCCCAAAAGTTCCATGTTAACCCCACATTGTTGCATGAGTCTTATGAGGATTCTACTCCTATCAGTGTATCTATTATTGCAAGGAAAGTTTATAGAAGTTGTCCTATTTGCTTTTTGCATAAAAAATTTCCCGTGTGATCTTGTTGAGTTAGACAACGTGGATTTTGGTATCATTCTTTGGATGGGTTGGTTGCATGCATACTATGTTTCTATTGATTGTAGAACCTGTAGGGTTAAATTCTAATTTCAAAATGAACCCATACTTAAGTGGGAAAGTCAAGATGTGGTGGTCAAAGGTAGATTCATCTCTTACACTAAAGCTCGTAACTTGATCTCTAAGGGGTTTCTTTACCATATTATTAGGGTTAGGGATGTGGAGTCTAAAGTCATTCCCCTAGAGTCGGTTCTGGTTGTAAATGCGTTTCTCGATGTCTTCCCAAAGGACCTTCTAGGTATTCCTCTCAAAAGGGAAATAGACTTTGCCATAGACTTGGTCCCCTATACTCAACCCATCTGTTATCCCCCTTAACGTATGGCCCTGGTAGAGTTGAAGGAAAAATTGAGGGTCTTGTTGGAGAAGGGATTTATTAGACCTATCCAATCACTTAGGATGTGGATTGAAGACCAACAACTAAATAGGGTCACCATCAAGAATACATATCCTCTTCCAAGGATTGATGATATGTTTGATGAATTGTAAGGTGCTAGCCATTTCTCTAAGATTGATCTTCGGTCGGGTTATCATCAAGTGAAATCTGAGAGAGTGTGACATTCCCAAGATGGATTTCCATAGTAAATATGGGCATTATGAGCTTGTTGTAATGCCTTTTGGGTTTAGCAATGCACCGACCATCTTCATGGACTTATGAATAGGGTCTTCAAACCCTATCTTGATTCCTATATTGTGATCTTCGTTGATTTCATTTTGATGTATTCCCGTGGTGAGGAGGAGCATAGGGATCATTTGAGGGTTGTATTGCAAAGATTGAGGGAGGAGAAATTGTATGCTAAATATGAAAAGTGTGAATTTTGGTAGAGGGAGGTTGCATTCCTAGGGCATGTGGTGTTGGGGGACAGTATAAAGGTGGATCCTAAAAAGATCGATGTTATTAGAAATTGGCCTAGACCATTGACCACATCAGATATTAGGATTTTCTTGGGCTTAGTGTGCTACTATCGGAGGTTCATAAATTGGTTCTCTTCAATTACTTCCCCTATGACAAAATTGACTCAAAAGAAGACCAAGTTTGTATGGACCGATGAATGTGAGATGAGCTTCCAAACCTTGAAAGACAAGCTTGTGTCTGCCCCTATATTGTCACTACCAGATGGGCTTGAAAGATTTATTGTATATTGTGATGCTTCTCGATATGTTTGGATTGTATGTTGATGCAAAATGGTAGGGTGATAGCCTATGCTTCTAGATAACTCAAAGTACATGAAAGGAACTACCCTACGCAATATATAGAGTTAGCCGCTGCGGTGTTTGCATTAGCTGCCGTGGTGTTTGCATTAAAGATTTGGCGTCACTACTTGTATGGGGTGCATGTAGATGTGTTCACCGATCATAAGAGCCTCCAATATTCCTTCACTCAAAAGGATCTCAACTTGAGACAAAGGAGATGGTTAGAACTTCTTAAGGGAATATGATATCGGTGTGCATTAGCTTCAGGATAAGGCAAATATTGTGGAAGATACCTTGATTAGGGTGTCCATGTCTATCCTAGCTCATGCTAATGGTAGTGAGAAGGAGATGGCCAGAGAGGTGCATCGGTTGGCTAAGTTGGGAGTTAAGTTAGAAGAGGATGGTAATAGTTGTGTGGTTGTTATTTATGGCTCTAAGTCTTCTTTGATTGATGAGGTGATGGCGAAACATGATCTTGATCCCTCCTTGTTAGAATTGAAGGCCTTGGTGAAAGAGCGCAAGTGGAGGTTTTCTCCCATGGGGGAGATAGTGCCCTTAGGTACCAAGGAAGGTCGTGTTTACCATATGTTGATGGTTTGATAGAAAGGATCCATGATGACGACCATAACTCTTCTTCTACTATCCACCCCGTTTCCACAAAAATGTATAGAGACTTGAGGGATATGTATTGGTGGGGAGGCATGAAGAGTGTTTCCGGTTGTCATACTTGTCAACAAGTTAAAGTCGAACATCAAAGGATGGATGGCCTATCCTAAGACATTGAAGTTCCTACTTGGATGAGGTATGGGATAAATATGGATTTCGTAGTTGGGTTACCAAAAACTAGAATAGGATTTTGATTACATTTGGGTTGTCGTTGATAGGATGACAAAATCTACTCACTTTCTATCGGTTGAGACCACATTTAGAGTTGAAGATTATGAAAGGATGTAGATTCATGAATTTATAAGGTTGCATGGGTTTCCTTTGTCTGTCATATAGGATCGTGGGGCATAATTTACTTCACATTTTTGGAGATCTTCCAAAAGGGATCTTGGTACTAGAGTTAAGATTTCTATGGCCTTCCACCCTCAAACGGATGGCCAAGCTGAGAGGACCGTCTAAACTCTAGACGATATTCTTAAAGCATGTGTTTTTGAGCTTAAAGGTAGTTGGGATGATCATCTTCCGTTCATTGAGTTTGCCTACAACTACACCTATCATTCTAGCATCAGTACGGCTCCTTTTGAGGCTCTCTATGGGAGATGTGGTGGATCACCGGTTGGTTGGTTCGAGGTTGGTGAGGTAGCTTTGTTGGGTCGATATTCGATTATGGAGTCCTTTGAGAAGTTTAGGATGATTAGAGAAAGGTTGAAGACAGCCGAAAGCAGCAAAAAATCCTATGCCGATGTGAGAAGAACAGATTTCGAGTTCAAAGTTGGTGATTGGGTCTACCTAAAGGTTTCCGCCATGAAGGGTGTGGTCTGTTTCGGTAAGAAGGTCAAATTGAGCCCAAGATATGTTTGTTTTTATGAGGTCATAAGGAGGGTTGGCAAGGTAGTTTATGAGTTGAGGTTGCCTAGTTAGATGGAATTGGTGCATCTGGTGTTCTATGTGTCCATGTTAAGGAAATGTGTGGGCGATCGAATATTATTGTGCCTCTTGATGTTGTCGTTGTTGTTGAGGATAATTTTACATATGAAGAGGTTTCGGTTTAGATGTTTGATAGGCAAGTGAAGAGATGATAATCAAAGAGGTGGCTTCCGTTAAGATCCTTTGAAGGAATCAACAGGTTGAGTGTTCTACTTGGGAGGCCGAAGTGGACATGCAAAAGTGATATCCTTAACTTTTCCACTCCTCTAAAGCCTACAGTATTAATCTAAGCCAATTATATGATCTCAGGTCTTAAGTTCGGCCCCATGTCATTTCAAATGTTCAAGTTTAAATTGACAAGTCCATGTTGATTTTTCATTTATGATGAAATTTTTGAAATGATGTTTAAGTGAATTATTGCATCTCTATGTGGGATGAAAGTGTCATGTTTCTCTCTTTTATATATTTCTATGGAATTCACGGACAAATGTTCCCAAGGGGACACATTGAAACGACCCCAAAAAGTGCCCAAAAATTTGTCTCGAAGGTGCGTTGAATTGTAATTTCCATAATACAACTTCATATTCTTGTTCAGGGGGTAAAAATTAGTGGAAAAAGGGTCTAACCCTGATTTTAGAAGAAACAATTAGCTTTCCAAATGTCAATTTCCTAAGAGCTACTAGCGCCCTAGGCGCAATGTGCCAAGGGCACACAGATAAAGAAAATGGACTGTCGCTTCCTGTCTACAACATGGACATGCATGTTTTTTTACCAAGTTATTCTCTTGTAGTTAAAGACTTTGAAGTCTTGGGCCTAAGTGTCCCCAAACATAAAAATACCCATACTTATACCATTTTAAACATTACCCAATACTCATTCAAATACTAAGCCAATATTTTATCTCCTAAACTCAAGTCTCAAAACCTTCATCCGGAACTAAGAATTTCCTTCAAGCTTCAAGTCTCCATTCTAAATCTTCATCAAGAGTTCCTCCAAAGGTAAGGTATGTGAGTTTCTTTCATGGGTTCCTTTCTCCCAAGATACCCAAGCTCTTTTTACTCAAAGTTGCATGATTTAAATCTAATTTATTCATGGGTCTTATATATAATGAAAATCACTGCACACTATATTGGGTTTATAAAATTATGATTGTTTTATAATGTTAGGAGTTATGAAGCAAGGGCCTATTGTGAGAATTGATGAAGGGTATTTATGTATATTTTTTGAGGGTGTTATCAAGTATTTATTTATGGCTTTACACTAATTTTTATAATATGATTTCACTCTTGAATTGCATGGTTTTACAGTAGCATTACACACCATCTAGGTGTTTGATAAAATGTCCAATTGTGGATTCTTGAGGAATTGAAGGTCAAATGTATTTATTATGAGGTGAATGATTATATGATGATGAAATAATGATGGAATGATGGTGAAAAGGAATATATGTATATAATAATGAAATGAGTGTGCATATATATATATGATATATCTCTATATAGTGTCGGGGGTGACCAAGCCTAGCTAGGGGGGTTGTATGACCGAGTAACCTATCAAGGGTTGGTACCTTTGTTGCCTAGCTCGGGGGTTTGTAGGCCTGGGTGTTGGTACCCATAATCCTTGATGGGGGGTTTACTCTATCAACCTCGATGGAGGGTTTGTACTCCATCAACCTCGATGGGTGGTTTGTACTCCATCAACCTTACGAAGGGGTTAGTACCTCATGCGCCTATCCAAGGGGGTGGAAAGCCTTAGCTTGCATATAATGGTCACTATTTATACTCATATTATGTCCTATATCAGCATGGTTTTACTTCAAGCATCATTCATACATGTCATATTGTTAATTATCTATTGCTTATGATTATGCATTTCACCTATGATGCCTATCTCTTGTTGCATTGCATCCTACATGCTTAGTACATTCAAACGTACTAATGTATACTCTATGTCTACATGATGTCACTATGTACGAAACATTGTAGCAATTGATCATCTTCCTCCACATGGCTAGTACGACATCTATCAAGCTTGTTGGTGAGTTCTCTATTCCGGGGACATTACTTATGATCTCTTGCTAAGTAAGAAGACTTTCTCTTTGACTTATGTATTGACTAAGAGTGTGAGCCTAGTTGCTTTGTCTTGTCCGCCTCTCTTATCTATGTAGTAGATGTGTTGTTAGACATGTTATGTACCTATTCTATGATCTTTGACGCTATTGACTCTTGATGTATATGATATGGAAGTTACCCTTGGTCCCTATTTCCCTCGTTTACATTTTTCTCTTATTGTCACTTTAATTGCTTCTGCGGCCAAGGATGTGTAATGATATGCTATGAGGCTTGTTTGGGGTTACTTCGGGTTTCCCATTCACCAGTCACGTCTAGGCCCTAGGCTTGGTTTGTGACAGGAAATGTTTCACTTCTACATGGTCTATATCGTGCTTTAGGTGTAACTACAAGGCCTTGCCCCTAATGAATGCTCTTGTTTCTTCTAGATCATGTCAATACCAAGAGGGAGGCTAAGAAAAGCCCGTTCACCCAAGGAGCAATCGGGCCCTCCCACTCCTTAATCCCCTCAAGATGGAGGGGTAGCCCAAATAGTGTTCTGGGATGCTATTACAATGTTAGCTCATGATATGACCAACCAAATGAATCAAGGGGACCAAGCCCCTCATGCCCAAACTCCCGCCTCAAGGGTGGGTGATTTCACAAGAATGAACCCATCGGAGTTCCACGGATCCAAGCCGAAAGAGGATCCCCAAGAGTTTATTGACGAGGCGTATAAAGTGTGATTTATCATAGGGGTCAATTTGGAAGATAAAGCTGAGTTAGTGGACTACCAACTCAAAGGTGTGGCCTAAATTTGGTTCACTCAATAGAAATCAGAGAGGTGAGATAGTGATGCTACTCGTTGGGAGGAGTTCAAAGTTGCATTCCTCAAATGATTCTTTCCTATCTAGCTAAGAGAGGCCAAGATGATGGAGTTTATGAATCTCAAGCAAGATTCAATGAGCGTGAGGGAGTATGCCGCCAAGTTCAACAATCTTTCCAAACATGCTCCAGATTTGGTGCCTGACCCTAGAGCTAGAATGAAAAAATTTGTATCAGGAGTTCCCTACTTGGTTAATGAAGAGTGTCATACCGCCATGCTAGTGAGTGATATGGATTTGTCTCGGCTCACGTCATATGCCAAGCAAATTGAGGGGGAAATGCTTAGAAATAGAAGAAGTGGTGAGTCCATACGGGATCGATTGGAGAGTGGTTTTCAAGGTTCTAAGGGTGGCCCATTTCCTCAAGGCCACAAGTTCCATAGCCAAGGGTCTTCCAATGCTCCTAACTGTCAGGACCCAAGCCTAGGGTCCAGACATGACACAGAGACTGGGAACCCGAAGGGACCCCAAACAAGCCTCTTAGCATATCATTTACATATCTTTGGTCGCAGAAGCAATTAAACAACAATAAAAGAATATAAGTAGGGATAAATGGGACTAACAGAAGTCTTTAATAGCAAAAGTCATCAAAGAATCAATTCTCAAAGCATGATTACATAACTTGTCCAACAATACCTTTAAAAGAACATGGAATTGAGCAGGGCCCACGACAAATTTCGGGCTCACCCTCATAGTCATAAGCATATAAACAAAGAAAAGTCTTTACATAACATAGAATCAATAGCTATTATCCTCGGAGTTGAAGACTCGCAAAACATGCCTCAAGAGATGGTACTAGCCATGCAGAGGAGGAGGAAAGTAAAGTGAAGCTCCGATTCCTACATGGTAACATTATGTAAGCATAGAGTATGCATTAGTATGTTTGAATGTTTAAGTAAGTCAGACGCAATGCAACAAGAGGTAGGCAACATAATCAAAATGCATATACATAAGCAAGAGATGGTACATTTGCAACATGGCATGTATGATCAATGCTTGAAGTAAAATACTTATACGGAAACATAGTACATGTGTAGGAAGAGACCAACATCATAGACCAAGCAATTTAGTACTTGGAATGCAAGCCCTAGCACCCCCTTAGAAGTTGATTGATGTATCTACCCCTCAATTCAGTAGTACGGGCCTAGCACCCTCCAACAAGGTGGTCAAGGTAGATATCCCTCTACGTGTTAGTACGGGTCTAGCAACCTACGATAAGGCAGTCAAGGTATATACCCCTCAACATAGTAGTACGGGGCTAGCACCCCCCGCAAGGTGATGGAGGCATAACACCCCCTCAATAAGTTATGGTCACTTGCAACACTATAGATACTTTTCATGAAATAAACACATACATATGTTCCTTTCATCATCATAAAGTCACTTAACTCATAATCCATATAATAGACCTTCAATAACTCAAAAACCCTTAACCGGATATTTTATCAAACACTTGGTGGGTATGTAATTCTAGAAATTAAAAAGTGAAATCATGTAAGAAAACTTAATGTAAAGCAACCCACCAACACTTGGTAATACCCTCATGCATGATACATTGAAACCCTATTTCAAAATTCACAATAGATCATAGATTCATAGCTCAAAATATGCATATTTGAACCACATTTCAAAAAACCCCAACATAGTTTATAGCCAAATTCCTCATAAGAAGTATCCATAGATAAATCAACTTGAAAACATGCAATTGCATAAAAAGGAAGGTTGGGCACCATGGGTGAAAGGACACAATGGTTGAAACCCACATACCTCAACTTTGGAGATTTCCTTGATGAGATTTGAATGAGAACTTGAATCTTGAATGAATTCCTTAAAATTCAAAAGTGAGTTGGGACACTTGAATTGGCTGAAATATTTGGCCAAGTGATTGAGAGGGTTTTGGAAAATGTCTTGAATTATATGATATCTAAAAATGACTATCTTGTGGAGTTTTTACCCATAGGAAGGCTTAGGCCCAAAGCCAAAGACTTAGGCTGAACTTAAAAAAACTAGCAACAGAATGTACTACTCCGCGACGGCTCCGTGTCGCGGTGCAAACGAAGGCCCACTTGTAATGAAATTTTTGGCAAAATGACATTTCCCTACGGGTCCTCTAAAATTGCAGATCCCTTCTCCTCACATCGGCATAGGACTTTTGTCGACTTTGGGATGTTTTCAATCTTTTCCTTATCAACCTTACCTCCTCCATGGCCTCCATGACAAGATCTAGACCGATAAAGCCATCTTCCCAACCTCGAACCATCCAACTGGGGACCTACAATATCTACCATAGACAGCCTCAAAAGGAGCCATACCAAAACTAGAATGATACCTATTGTTGTAAGAAAACTCAATGAGTGGAAAATGATCATTCAAACTACCCTTAAATTCCAAAACATAAGTTCTATGTATATCCTCAAGAGTTTGGATAATTCTTTCGACTTGGCTATTCGTTTGAGGGTGAAAGACCGTACTAAGCTTAACCTTGGTGCGAAGACATCTTTGGAAGGATCTCCAAAATTGAGAAGTGAATTGACCACCACGATACGATATGATAAAAAAGGGAACCCCATGAAATCTAACCAATTCAAGAATGTACAACCTAAAATAATCTTCGGCACCATAAGTAGTCTTAACTGAATGGAAATGAGCCAACTTTGTCATTCTATCAACAACAACCTAAATGGAGTGAAAGTGTCTTCTAGTCATAGGCAACCCAACGACAAAATCCATGTTAATCTCCTCCCACTTCCAAGTAGGAATCTCTATATCTTCGGCTAGGTCACCGGCCTTTCATGTTCGGCTTTGACTTGTTGGCAATTGTGGCAACCAGATACAAACTTAGCAATGTCTCTCTTTATACCACCCCCCCAAAACACTTCCCTCATATCTCTATACATCTTTGTAGAACTGGGGTAAAATGAGTAAAATAAATTATGAGCCTCATTCGAAATCTTATTTCTCAAGTTATCAACACAAGGCACACACAATCTACCTTGGTACCTAAGGGAACCATTTTCCCCTTGGGAGAAAAAATCCACCTCACCATCTCTCACTAAAGCCTTCAATTCTAACAAGGCAGGGTCATGATCTTGCTTTACCTTCACCTCCTCAATCAATGAAGATTTGGAGCCATCAATAACCACAATACCACCATCATCAACCTCCTCCAATCTAACTCCCAATCTAGCCAACCGATGAACCTCCCTAGCCATATCTTTTCCACCATCATCAACAAGTGCTTGGCTACCCGTAGACACCCTACTCAATGTATCGGCCAAAACATTTGCCTTATAGAGGTGATAATGCACACTTATATCGTAGTCCTTAAGAAACTCTTACCACCTTCTTTGTCTCAAGTTGAGATCTCTTTGAGTGAACACATATTGGAGACTATAATGATCGGTGAACACATCAACATGAACCCCATACAAGTAATGATGCAAAATTTTCAAAGAAAATACCACAGAGGCCAATTCAAGATCATAGGTAGGATAATTCTTTTCATACGCCTTAAGTTGTGTAGAGGCATAAGCTATCACCTTACAATTTTGCATCAAAACACAACCCAAACCAATCCATGACGCATCACAATACAAAACAAACTCTTCCAACCCTTTCGGTAGAGACAAGATAGGAGCAGAGATGAGCTTATCTTTCAAAGTTTTGTAACTCTTTTCACACACATCGGTCCATACAAACTTTGCGTTCTTTTGGGTCAGCTTAGTCATGGGAGAAGCAATAGAAGAGAACCCATTCTCAAACTTCCAACAATAACCCACTAAGCCCAATAAGCTTCTAATATTTGATGGAGTCAAAGGTCTAGGGTGATTTCTAATTACCTCAATCTTCTTGGGACCCACATTAATACCATTGCCCGACACCACATGACCTAGAAAGGCAACCTCTTTCAACCAAAACTCACATTTGTCATATTTGGCATACAACTTCTCTTTCCTCAAGATTTGTAACACCACTCTCAAGTGCTCGACATGCTCCTCCTCACTATGGGAATAAATCAAGATATCATCACTAAATACAACCACAAACAAATCAGGGTAGGGTTTAAAGAACCAATTCATGAGATCCATGAAGATAGTGGGGGCATTAGTCAAAGTAAAGGACATAGCCACAAACTCATAGTGCCTATAACTAGTTTGGAATGTTGTCTTGGGAATGGGACACTCCCTCACTTTCACTTGGTGATACCCAGGCCGAAGATCAACCTTAGAGAAGTGACTAGCTCTTTGAAGTTAGTCAAAAAGATAGTCAATCCTTGGTAGAGCTTACTAAGTCTTGATGTTGACTCTATTAAGTTGTTGGTTGTCAATAAACATCCTAAGAGAACCATCCTTCTTTTTCACAAACAACACTGGTGCATCCCAAGGTGATTGGCTAGGCCAAATAAAACCCTTATCCAAGAAATACCTCAATTACTCTTTCAATTCCTTCAACTCTACCAGGGCCATACGGTAAGGGGAAATAGAAATGGGTTGAGTGTCAGGAAGGAGGTCTACGTCAGGAAGGAGGTCTATGCCAAAATCAACTCTTTGGCTTTAATGCAAGAAATAAATCTGCCCTTGACCACCACATCATGACTTTCCCACTCAAGAATGGTTCATTAGGGAATTGGAATTTGACCTACGGGTTCAACAATCAATAGAGGCATAATATGCATGCAACTAATCCATCCTTAAAATTACCTCAAAACCCATCATATCCAACTCAAGAAAATCACAAGGCAATATTTTATGCAAAATGAAAATGGGATAATTTATATAGACCCTTCTAGCAATAATGGTGCACCAATGGGAGTAGACACTTCATATGGCTCAGAGAACAATTCGAGTTCAACATGAAACTTTTTTGCAACAGAAGGAGTAACAAAAGAAAGAGCGGACCCAGGTTTATTAATGCATACACATCAAAATCAAATGCTTTTAACATACTGGTGATGACATCGGACACCTCATCTACCCCTTGGCTCCCTTGAAGAGCATAGAACGATTATGCCTTGGGTCACCACCTTGTTGGCTTCCTCTCCCCAAAGGAACCATATTTATACCTCAGCCTTGTGGACAACCATCTCTACCCTTGTTTTGATTACGAGGACAATCAATCTTCTTGTGACCCACTTCCCCACAACTATAGCAAACATTAGTGTTCCTCAAATACGTGTTGTCATGGCCTCTACTACATCTTATGCACATAGCATTAGGCATCACACGACTATCACCTTAGACTTTTGGGTTATAATTAGCAAACTTCCTACTAAGAATATGGGAAGACCCTTGGTCTTGATGAAACCGGCCACCCTTAGGACCTTGGAACCCATCTTCAAAACGAGCCCTCTTAGCCTCATTACCTCTCCTCTTTCTCAACTTTTTCCCCTCCAATTATTCACATAAGTCATGAGGGGAGACAAATCCATTCACAAATCAACAAGGCGGCACGACACTCCTCATTTGCCAAATCGAATACCCCCATCACAAACATATTCATTCTAAACCTTGGCTCGACCACCAATTATGGAGCATATTTAGAGAGTTAGTTGAACGTGAGGGCATACTCCCTCACACTCATGGACCCTTGCTTTAAATTCATGAACTCCATCATTTTGGCCTCCTTAACTCAAGAGAGAAGAACTTGTTGAGAAAAGTCGTCTTGAACTCTTCCAAAGGATCATATTATTGTGTCCCTTCTCCTCCTTCTATTGAGTAAACTATATTTAAACCACCCCTTTGAGTTGGTAGGCCACAAACTCTGTTTTCTCCTCCGATCTAATACCCATAATAGACAACACTTTGTACACCTCATCAATAAATTCTTGAGGATCATCATCAACTCTAGACCCATGGAACTCTGATGGGTTTATCCTCATGAAATCCCTTAACCTAGATGTCGGAGTAGGAGCATGAAAGGGTTGGGCCCCTTGGTTGATTTGATTAGTCATAGCTTGTCCTAACATGACAATAGCATCTCGAAACTCTTCATGAACCAGTTATTCATTGCGTGTACGAGCTCTTCTTCATCGTGAGATAGACATGATATAAAATAGAAAAGAACATTCGTTAGGAGACAACCTTACCTTAACTTCTATAGCACAACATTGATCAAGAGGAATGAAAACATTTCTAAAACACCTCATAGCCTCTTACTCATAGTTGTGGTGCACTTCACAATCATGAATAAGACTCTAATTGACATGGTGTGTTAGATGTCGAGGACCATTAACAACCTTATTCTCTGATACCAAGTTTGTCATGACCCAAGACTAGGGCCTAGATGTGACACGGAGAATAGGAACCCCAAGAACCCCAAACAAGCCTCTTAGCATATCATTTACGCATCCTTGGTCGCGGAAGCAATTAAACAAAAAATAGTATAAGTAGGGAGAAAAGGGACTAAGGGAAATTTTAATAGCATAAGCCACCAAAGATTCAAAGCTCAAAGTATGATTACATAACTAGTCCAACAACACCTCTAAACATGGAATTGAGCGGAGCCATGACATTTTCCGGGATCACCCTCATAGTCATAAGCATCTAAACAAAGAAAAGAGTCTTTACATAACATAGAATCAATAGTTATTGTCCTCTAACTTGAGGACTCACCAAACTTGCTTCAAGAGATAGTACTGGCCACATGGAAGAGGAGGACGATCAAGTGGAACTCCAGTTCCTACATGGTAACATCATGTAGGCATAGAGTATGTGTTAGCACGTTTGAATATACTAAGTATATAGGATACAATGAAATAAGAGATAGGCAACATAATCAAAATGCATATACCTAAGCAAGAGATGGTATATTAGAAACATGGCATGCTTGATCAATGCTTAAATTAAAACATGCTTATATGAAAACATAATACATGTGTAGGAATCGCCCAACATCATAGACCAAGGAACTTAGTACATAGAATGCAAGGCGTTGCACCCCCTTGGAAGGTGATTGAGGTTTCTACCCCTCAATTGGTAGTATAGGTCTGGCATCACCCACTAAGGTGGTCAAGGTATATACCCCTCAACATGGTCATACAGGCCTACCATCCCCCAATAAGGTGGTCAAGATATATACCCCTCAACGTGGTAGTGCGGGCCTAGCACCCCTCGACAAGGTGGTCAAGGCATATACCCCTTAATGCGGTAGTACGGGCCTAACACCCCTCGACAAGGTGACTGAGGCATAGAACTCCCTTAACAAGGGGTGGTCACTTGCAACACTACAGATACTTTTCATGAAATCAAAGAATACAAACATTTCTTTAATATCATAAAGTCACTTAACTCATAAGCCATGCAATAGACCTTCAATAACTCAAAAACCCTTAACCGGACATTTTATAAAACACTTGGAGCATATGTAATGCTAGTTAAAAATTATGCAATTCAAGAGTGAAATCAAGTAATAAAACTTAATGTTAATCAACCCACGAACACTGGTAATGCCCTCATGCAAGATATGTAGAAACCCTTCTTCAAAACTTATAATAGATCATAGATTCATAGCTCAAAACATGCATACTTGAACAACATTTCATAAAAACCCAGCATAGTTTATAGCTAAATTCCTCTTAAGAAGTACCCATAGATAAATCAACTTGAAAACATGTAATTTGCATTAAAAGGACTGTTGGGCACCATGGGTGAAAGTACCCAATGGTTGACACCCACGTACCTCAACTTTGGAGATTACCTTGATTAAGATTTAAATGAGAACATGAACCTTGATTGAATTCCTTAAGATTTGGAAGTGAGTTTGGGACATTTGAATTGGGTGAATATTTGGCTAAGTGTTTGAGAGGGTTTTGGGGAATGTCTTGAATGATATGGGTTTGAAAAATGACTAAGTATAGGTGTTTTTACGCATAGGAAGGCTTAGACACAATATACCAAGGCTTTAGGGTAAATATAAATAAACTAGAAACAAAATGTACTACTGTACGATGGATCCACGTCACGGAGCAAACGCGATGGCCAACAGGAAATGAAATTTTTAGCGAAATGAAATTTCGGTATGGGTCCTCTAAAATTTGGGTCATATCCATTTTCCACTCAATTTTTCCAGAAGTCTGATTTTCAATATCACGTACAGATTTTTAGATATATAGAAATTATAATTATGGGCATTTTAGAGGCACATATTCGACCACTTTTTGGGACATTTCACTAACAAGAGATTTGTTAATGATAACCAAATATTCAAAGGTGGCAACGATGGAGGATATTACCCTAAGTGCCAAATGTGTGGAAAAAGCCATGGTAGCCCAAGTTTGAAGAACTCAAATGCTTGCTTTGGTTTTGGTGAAATGGGTCATAAGGTTATTGATTGTTCTCATGCTCAAAACAAAGGTAGAGATAGTCTTCCTCAAGGCCAAGGTGCTAACATGGGTCAAAGGGTAAAGGGAGGCCAACAAGTGGGTGTTCCAAGGCAAAATAGGTTCTATGCTCTCTAAGAAAGGCAAGGGATGGATGAGGTTCCTAATATCATCACCACTATGTTAAAGGTTTTTGATTATGATGTATATCCATTGATAGATCTGGATGCAACTCTTTCTTTCATTACTCATTTTATTTCCAAAATATTCATGTGAGTCTTGTATTGTTATGTGAACCTTATGAAGTGTCTACCCCTGTTTGTGAGTCCAATGTTTCTAAAAGAATCTATTGAAATTGTCTCGTGTTTATATTGAATAAAGTCTTGCCTTGTGATTTTGTTGAATTAGATATGGCGGATTTTAATATTATTCTTGGGATGGATTGGTCACATGCATATTATGCTTACATTGATTGCAGAACCCATAGTATTAAATTCCAATTCCCTAATGAGCTCGTCCTTGAGCGAGAATGTCGTAATGTGGTGGTCAAGTTTAGATTTGTTTCTCATCGTAAAGCACAAAAGTTGATTTCCAAGGCTTGCATTTATCATCTTGTGAGGGTTAGGGATGTTGAGTCTAAACTCCTTCCTATTGAGTCGGTTCCAGTTGTCAATGAATTTCTTGATATATTTCCCGATGGCTTCTCGGTGTTCCTCCTGAAAGGGAAATAGAGTCTGGTATAGACCTCCTTCCAAATACATAATCAATTTCTATTCTCCCTTACTGTATGGCTTCGGCTGAATTGAACGATTTGAAGGATCAATTGAGGGATTTGCTTGAGAAGTGTCTCATAAGGCCTAGTAAGTCACCTTGGGGTGTACTGGTGCTATTTGTGAAGAAGAAGGATGGTTCCCTTAGAATGTGCATTGATTACCGGCAACCTAATAGGGTAACCATAAAGTACAAGTATCCTCTACCAAGGATTGATGACCTTTTTGATCAACTACAAGGTGCTAGTCACTTTTCTAAGATTGACCTTCGGTCTGGATATGACCAAGTGAAGGTGAGGGAGTGTGATATTCCCAAGAAGGCATTTCAGACTAGGTATGGGCACTTTGAATTTGTAGTTATATCCTTTAGGTTGACTATATTTATGAATCTCATGAATGGGGTCTTTAAACCCTACTTTGATATGTTTGTTGTGGTCTTTATTAATGATATATTGACTTATTCACGGAGCGAGGAAGAGAATGTGCATCACTTGAGGGTGGTGTTGAAAATATTGAGGGATGAAAGGTCATTTTCTAAATACGAAAAGTGTGAATTTTTGTTGAAAAAGGTTGCTTTTCTAGGACATGTGGTGTTGGGTGATGACATTAAAGTGGATCCTAAAAAGACGAAGCTGATAAGAAATTGGTCTAAACCCATGACTCCATCTGATATAAGGAGTTCCTTGGCTTTGGCGGGTTACTACAAGAGGTTTGTTAATGGATTTTCTTCCATTGCATCTTGATAGGATCAATGTTAGAAACAACACTAAGATGGAGCGAATACTAGAATACAAAAGCAACAACAAAATAATAAAGATAAAAACTAATTAAAGATATGTAAGGAATGATCCAAGAATTTTCAAGAAATTGATATTCTAAGTCCTTGAAAAGATCCAAGTAACAACGTAAAGATTTATGGATGAAATCTAATGCCTTTACTTGAGAAAATGAATCAAAATGTTAGATTCGGATCTTGAACGCTTTATGAGTAACTAAAGACAATAATTAGCATGTAAACTAATCACCTTGTAAAATATACGAAGAAGAAATTAGAGATATCACAAGAAGAAAGTATTTTATATCTCAAACTATGAACTAGTAAAGGTTTAATGATAAATTCTAAAAGAACAAGTCATAAAGGTTCAACAGAACTCTCTCAAATATTATTAATATAAATCTAATTGTCTTTAATGAAAGAAAAAAGACAACTATATATATTATAGGGTCCTTGGACGTCCAATACTCCATAGGTTAGGCCCAAGGAGTATCCAAAATCTAGAAAGAAAATTACAAGGCGAATCCTATTCTAGAAAGGAATTAAAGTTACCTTAAATAGGAATAGACCTAGTAGTTCTAGGGAAGAACTAAATGGTACTAGGATACCTTATATTGAACTAGGAAAACATTAGTAAACTATATATAAAGAAGGAAATACAGTAAAACCTAAGTAGGATAAGAATCTTGACAAATTTGGAATGTTTGACTAGTCTTCTCTGCAAACTTGGGCAGAAAGCAACCTTTATTGTGGTTGATTCTTGGACTCTTCTTGGCCTTATTTGCATGAAATTTAACCCTAAAATTCTTCATCTTGGTCGTGAATTTATCCCACCAAATAATTATACCATTTGGACAAATCATCCTTCTTGTGCTTTAAGCTCTTCTTCCCCAACAAGACACCTTTGGATCTGCAATTGAAACCCATTGAGCTTATTATTAAACTCCTTGGTTTGAGATCTTGTTATGGGCCTTATTTAATCTTCTAAAGCTTCATACTTTTCATCCTTTTTATTCAAAGGTATAGAGCTTTGTATGATGCTATCATTCCCCTCTTCTTCAAGAGAATTCATCCTCGAACAAAAGTCTGCGTCAAAATGGGAAAGATCAGAAACGTTAAAAGTATCACCGACTTGGAACTCACCAGGAAGATCAATTTTATAAGAATTTTCTCCAATCCATTCAAGGACATTGTACGGGACACTTCCTCTAGGATATAGCTTGGTCTTTCTTTTGGCAGGAAATCTTTCCTCTCTCATATGCACCCAAACCAGGTCCCCAGGTATAAACACAACATACTTTCTTCCTTTATTCCTTCGAAATGCAACTTCCTTATTTTTCTTTTCACTTGCAAGTCTTGTTTGTTCATGAATCTTCTTCATCATGTTCACCTTCTTTCTACCATCAAGATTAGAAAAATCATTAGTAGGTAAATGTAGTAAATCAAGAGGGGTAAAGGGGTTGAATCTATATACAACTTCAAAAGGAGTCTTGCCAGTAGAAGAATGAAAGGTCCTATTATAAGCAAATTTCACATTAGGCAAGTAATCTTCCTAAGAAGTCAACTTTCCTTTCAAAATAGCCCTCAACATATTCCCCAATGTTCTATTAGCCACATTTGTTTTCCCATCATTTTTTGTGTAACAAGATGTGGAAAATAGTAATTTAGTCCCTAACATTCCCCAATGAATTCTCCAAAAGTGACTTAAAAACTTGGAATCCCTATCACTAACAATAGTTCTAGGTATTCCATGCAATTTAACCACTTCTTTTGCATACAAGTCAACCACCTGAGATGCATCATTAGTACTTTTACAAGGAATAAAATGAACCACTTTAGAAAATTTGTCTACTACCACAAATATACTATCCATACCATATCTAGTCCCTGGAAGCCCCAATATGAAGTCCATTGAAATATCAATCCAAAGAGAACTAGAAACAGGTAAAGGAGAATAAAGACCATGCGGCAATGTTCTAGACATAGCTTGTTTGTATTCAAGACTATGAGAACACAGTTTTTCAACATCCTTTCTCATGCAAGGCTAAAAACAATATTTAGAAAGTATTTCCAAAGCTTTAGGCACTCCAAAATGTCACATTATCCCTCCACAAAGTGCTTCCCTAATAAACAGTTCACGCAAAGAGTTATTAGGTACACACAACTTATTTTCCTTAAATAGAAATTCATCTTGAAGATTAAGTTTCTCAAAAGGACCCAACTTGCGTTCATAAATTTTTTTACCACAGTCAGAATCATTTGCATAGAGTAACTTGGTTTGGTCAAAACCCAACAAATTTGATGTAAGAGTAGATATCAAAACATACCTTCTTGATATCCCATCAGCGACCACATTCTCCTTTCCTTGTTTGTAGGCAATTACATAAAGAAAAGCTTCAATAAACTCCACCCATTTAGCATGTGTATGACTAAGTTTACCTTGACTGTTCAAGTACTTCAATGACTCATGATCAGTCTTGACTACGAATTCTCGAGGCAACAAGTAGTGCTCTCATGTAGCTAACACCCTTACCAAGGCATATAACTCCTTCTCATAAGTTGAGTAGTTAAATATTGCTCCACTTATCTTTTCACTGAACTGTACAATTAGCTAGGAGTCTCGCATAAAAAAAGCACCTATTCCTTTACTAGAGGCATCAAACTGAACTTCAAAAGACTTAGAAAAATCAGGTATTTTCAAAAGAGGAGTAGAACATAATTTTTCTTTCAACAAGTTAAATGCATCATCTTGTTCCTTTCCCTATGAAAAAATCTTATCCTTCTTATTAACTTTCGTAAAAGGAGAAGAAGTGGTGCTAAAGACCCTCACAAACCTCCTATAAAAACTAGCAAGTCCATGAAAACTCCTGACTTCAGTTACACTATTAGGTCTAGGCCATTCTTTAATTTCTTTGTTTTATCACCATCTATTTCAACTCCCTTAGAAGTGACCACAAAACCTATGAAAACTACACGATCCACACAGAAAGTACCCTTTTTGAGATTAGCAAATAAGCGTTGATTTCTAAGGACTACAAAAACTTATTTTAGGTGCTCTAAGTGTTCATTTAGATTTTGAGAAAACATTAAGATGTCATCAAAATACACCATAACAAAGTTTCCATGAAAATCTTTAAAAACATGATTCATTTGTCTCATAAATGTGCTAGGTGCATTTGTTAAGCCAAAAGGCTTAGCTAACCACTCATAAAGTCCATATTTGGTTTTAAAAGTAGTTTTTCATTCATCTCTAGGTTTCATACGAATCTGAAGGTAACGACTTCTAATGATGAAAGGAGTGTATATATATGATATATCTCTATATAGTATTGGGGATGATCAAGCCTAACTTGGGGGGTTGTAGGCTCAGGTAACCTATCAACGGGTTGGCACCTTGGTCTCTTAGCTCGAGGGATGGCAGGCCCGGGTAACGTTGTTGAGGGTTGGTACCCATCAATCTTGATGGAAGTTTTGTACTATGTCAACCTCGATGGAGGGGTTTGTACTCCATCAACCTTCATGGGGGGTTTGTAATCCATCAACCTCATGAAGGATTTAGTACCTCATGTGCCTATTCAAAAGGGTGGTAGGCCTTGGCTTGCACTATAATAGTCACTTCTTGCACTTATATTATGTCCTATATAAACATGGTTTGACTTCAAGCATCATTCATACATTTCATATTGTTAGTATGCTATCTATTGCTTATGATTATGCATTTTGCATATGAAGCCTATGTCTTATTACATTGCATCCTACATGGTTAGTACATTAAAATGTACTAACACATAATCTATGCCTACATGATTTCACCATGTAGGAACTGGTGTACCGATTGATTATCCTCCTCCACGTGGCTAGTACAACTACTATAAAGCTTGTTGGTGAGTCCTCCATTCTGGGGACGTCACTTATGATCTCTAGCTATGTGTTAAGTATTCATTTTAACTTATGTATTAACTATGACGGTGAGCCTGATTGCTTTATCTTGGCCCCACTCTTATCTATGTAGTGGAGGTGTTATTGGACATACTGTATACCTATACTATGATTTTTGACTCTATTCACTCTTGATGTTCATGACATGTAAGTTACCCTTAGTCCCTATTCTCCTTGTTTATATTTATCTCTTATTGTCATTCTAATTCCTTTCACAACCAAGGATCTATAATGATATGTTATGAGGCTTGTTTGGAGTTCCTTTGGGTTTCCCATTCATCGGTCACGTCTAGGCTCTAAGCTTGGGTCGTGACAAAAGTGGTATCATAGCACTAGGTTGTTAGATCCTCGGAGTCCAACACACCACATGGATTAGAGTCTTATTCATTATTGTGTTGTGCACTACAATTATAAGTAGGAGATACGAAACATTTTAGGAGATATTTCTCTTCTTCATGTTCTGTTGTGTGCTATAGAGTCAAATTAATCTTTTCCCCTCTAACAATTGATCTTTCTTTTTCTAGTCATTCCTAATACGAGGGGAAGACGAGCCCACATGCCCAAGAAGCAACCGGCCAATGGAGAGCTTAGGGACGCTCTCACCTTGCTCGTACCAGTGGTGGATAATCAAGCCAACCAAGGGGTCCAAGCCCCTTATGCTTATACACCGGCCTCTCTTGTGAGAGACTTCATGAGAATGAATCCCCCGGAATTTCATGGTCAAAAGTGAGTGAGGACCCCTAAGAGTTCATTGATGAGGTTTACTAAATTTTGCTTATCATGGTGTTGGGTCGAATGAAAAGGCAGAGTTGGTGGCGTACCAAGTAAAAAGGGTAGCTCAAATATGGTATGATCAACGGAAGGAAGAGAATGGAGCTGGCTATGTGGTTCTTTGGGTGGAATTCAAAATTGCTTTCGCTAGCTGGTTCTTCTTTCTTGAGCTTAGGAAGGCTAAGTTGGTAGAATTTATGAATTTGAGATAATGGTCCATGAGTGTGAGGGAGAATATCTTAAAGTTTACCCATCTTTTGAAATATGCTCCACATTTGGTGGCTGACTCAAGATCTAGGATGAATAAATTTATGATGGATGTTTCCGACTTGGTTAGTGAAGAATGCTGGTCTACCACGTTGATTAGTGACATGGACTTATCAAGGTTGATATCCTATGCCAAGCAAATGGAAGAGGAGAAATTCAGGATGAGAAGGGGGCATGAGGCCAAGAGGGCCCATATTGAGGGTAAGTTTCAAAGGAGTGATCAGTACCATCAAGGCAAAAAGCCTACTTATGCATTTGATAAGAGGGTTGCAAATGCTCTTCCGAGAGCCCATGGTTTTAGGGGTATGGCTCCTATTGATGTGTGCCCAAAGTGTGGTAAAGGTCACGATGGCCCATATTTGAAGAATACTGGTGCTTGTTATGGTTGTGGGGAGTTGGGGTATAAGACTATAGATTACACTCAAAACTGCAACAAGGGCAAGGAGGTTCGTCTAGAAGGTGCTAATGTAGTCCCATTGGGGAGAGGTGGCCAACAACATGGTGCCCCAAGGCACAACCAGTTCTATGCTTTGCATTAGAGGCAAAGGGTTGATAAAGTCCTTGATGTTGTTACCGGTATGTTGAAAATCTTTGACTTTGATCTGTATGCATTGATTGATCTGGGTGCCACACTTTCTTTTGTTACCTCCTTTGTTGCCCAAAAGTTCCATGTTAACCCTACATTGTTGCATGATACTTATGATGTTTCTACTCCTATCGGGGTATCGATTATTGCAAGGAAAGTTTACAGAAGTTGTCCTATTTGCATTTTCCATAAAATTATCCCCTGTGATCTTGTTGAGTTAGACAACGTGGATTTTGATATCATTCTTTGGATGGATTGGCTGCATGCATACTATGTTTCTATTGATTGTAGAACCTGTAGGGTCAAATTCCAATTTCAAAATAAACCTATCCTTAAGTGGGAAGGTCAAAATGTGGTGGTCAAGGGTAGATTCATCTCTTACATTAAAGCTCGTTACTTGATCTCTAAGGGGTGTCTTTACCATCTTGTTAGGGTTAGGGATGTGGAGTCTAAAGTCGTTCCTATAGCGTCTGTTCCAATTGTAAATGAGTTTCTCAATGTCTTCCCAAATAACCTTCAAGGTATTCCTCCTGAAAGGGAAATAAACTTTGCCATAGACTTCGGCCCCGATACTCAACCCATCTCTTATCCACCTTAACGTATAGCCCCGACGGAGTTGAAGGAGTTGAAGGGAAAATTGAGGGTCTTTTTGGAGAAGGGATTTATTAGACCTATCCAATCACCTTAGGATGTGTATTGAATACTGGGAACTCAATAGGATCACCATCAAGAATACGTATCCTCTTCTGAGGATTGATGATTTGTTTGACGAATTTTAAGGGGATATCTATTTCTCTATGGTTGATCTTTGGTCCAAGTATCATCAAATGCAATGTGAGAGAGTGTGACATTCCCAAGATGGATTTCCGGAGTAGATATGGGCATTATGAGTTTGTTGTGATGTCTTTTAGGTTTAGCAATACACCGACCATCTTCATGGACCTTATGAATAGGGTCTTCAAACCCTACCTTGATTCCTTTATTGTGGTCTTCATTGATGTCATTTTGATCTATTCCCGTGGTGAGGAGGAGCATAGACTCATTTGAGGGTTGTATTGCAAAGATTGAGGGAGGAGAAATTGTATACTAAATAGGAAAAGTGTGAATTTTGGTAGAGGGAGGTTTCATTCCTAGGCCATGTGGTGTCGGGGGACAATATAAAGGTGGATCCTAAAAAGATCGATGTTACTAGAAATTGTCCTAGACCATTGACCACATCAGATATTAGGACTTTCTTGGTCTTAGCGTGCTACTATCGAAGGTTCGTGAATTGATTCTCTTCTATTGCTTCCCCTATGACAAAATTGACAGAAAAGAAGACCAAGTTTGTATGGACCGATGAATGTGAGAGGAGCTTCTAAACCTTGAAAGAAAAGCTTGTGTTTGCCCCTATATTGTCACTACCAGATGGGCTTGAGGAATTTGTTGTATATTGTGATGCTTCTCGAGTTTGTTTGCATTGTATGTTGATGCAAAATGGTAGGGTGATAGCCTATGCTTCTAGATAACTCAAAGTACATGAAAGGAACTACCCCACGCATTATCTAGAGTTAACCGTTGCGGTATTTACATTAGCTGCCGTGGTTTTTGCATTAAAGATTTGGTATCACTACTTGTATGGGGTGTATGTAGATGTGTCCATCGATCATAAGAGCCTCCAATATTCCTTCACTCAAAAGGATCTCAACTTGAGACAAAGAAGATGGTTAGAACATCTTGAGGGACTATGATATCGGTGTGCATTAGGTTCAAGGTAAGGAAAATATGGTGGACGATGCCTTGATTAGGGTGTCCATGTGTAGCCTAGCTCATGTTGATGGTAGTGAGAAGGAGATGGCTAGAGAGGTACATCGGTTGGCTAGGTTAGGAGATAAATTAGAAGAGGATGGTAATAGTTGTTTGGTTGTTGTTGATGGCTCTACGTCTGCTTTGATTGATGAGGTCATGGCAAAACATGATCTTAATCCCTTCTTGTTAGAATTGAAGGCCTTAGTGAAAGAGGGAAAGTGGAGGTTTTCTACCATGGAGGAGATAGTGCCCTTAGGTACCTAGGAAGGTTATATTTACCATGTGTTGATGGTTTGATAGAAAGGATCCATGATGACGCCTATAACTCTTCTTATGCTATCTACCCCGGTTCCACCAAAATGTATAGAGACTTGAGGGATGTGTATTGGTGGGGAGGCATGAAGAGTGTTTCCCGTTGTCATACTTGTCAACAAGTTAAAGTCGAACATCAAAGGATGGATGGCCTAACTTAAGACATTGAGGTTCCTACTTGGAAGTTTCATGAGATAAATATGGATTTTGTAGTTGGGTTGCCAAAAACTAGAAAGGGTTTTGATTCCATTTGGTTTGTGGCTGATAAGATGACAAAATCTGCTCACTTTCTACCGGTTGAGACCACATTTAGAGTTGAAGATTATGCAAGAGATTTAGATTTATTAATTGGTAAGGTTGCATGGGTTTCCTTTGTCCGTCATATAAGATAATGGGCATAATTTACGTAACATTTTTGGAGATCTTCCAAAAGGGGTCATGGTACTAGAGTTAAGATTTCTATGGCCTTCCACCCTCAAACAGATGGCCAAGCTGAGAGGACTGTCAAAACTCTAGACGATATGCTTAAAGCAAGTATGTTGGAGCTTAAAGGTAGTTGGGATGATCATCTTCCATTGATTGAGTTTGCCTACAACAATAGCTATCATTCTAGCATTAGTATGGCTCCTTTGAGGCTCTCTATGGGAGATGTTGTAGATCACTGGTTGGTTGTTTCGAGGTTTGTGAGGTAGCTTTGTTGGGACCATATCTGGTTATGGAGTCTCTTGGGAAGGTTAGGATGATTAGAGAAAGGTTCAAGATAGCCCAAAGACGGAAAAAATCCTAAGCTAATGTGAGAAGAACAGACTTCAAATTCAAAGTTCGTGATTGGGTCTACCTAAAGGTTTCAGCCATGAAGGGTGTGGTCTGTTTTTGTAAGAAGGTCAAATTGAGCCCAAGATATGTTTGTCCTTATGAGGTCATAAGGAGGTTTGGCAAGGGAGCTTATGAGTTGAGGTTTCCTAGTTAGATTGAATTGGTGCATCCAGTGTTCTATGTGTCCATGTTAAGGAAATGTTTGGGCGATCGAATGCTATTGTGCCTCTTGATGTTGTCGGTGTTGTTGAGGATAATTTGACATATGAAAACGTTCCGGTTTAGATCTTTGATAGGCAAGTGAAGAGATGAGAATCAAAGAGGTGGCTTACGTTAAGGTCCTTTCGAGGAATCAACAAGTTGAGTGTTCTACTTTGGAGGCCGAAGCGGACATGCAAAAGTGATATCCTTAACGTCTCCACACTTATCAAGCCTACGATATCGATCTAAGCTCATTATATGATCTCACGTCTCAAGTTCAACCCTATGTCATTTCAAATGGTCAAGTTTAAATTGACAAGTGCATGTTGATTTTTCATTTACGATGAAATTTTTGAAATGGTGTTTAAGTGAATTGTTGCATCTCTACATGGTTCTCTATTTTATATGTTTCTATCGCATTCAGGGACTAATGTTCCCAAGGGGGACACATTGAAACGACCCAAAAAAGTGCCCGAAAATGTGCCTCGGAAGTGCGTGGAATTGTAATTTTCATATATCTCAATATCCATGTGTGATATCAAAAATTAACTTTATATTCTTGTTCAGGGGGTCACAATTAGTGGGAAAAGGGTCTAAAGCTAATTTTAGAGCAAATGATTGGCTTTCCAAATGTCAATTTCCATAGAGCTACTACCGCCCTTGGTGCGACGTGCCAAGGGCGCACAGATGAAGAATATGGACTTTCGCGGACATGCATGTTTTTGTGCCCAGTTATTCTATTGCAGTCCAAGACTTTGAAGTCTTGGGCCTAAGTGTCCACAAACATAAAAATACTCATACTTATATCATTTTAAACATTCTCCAATATTCATTCAAATAATTAACCAATATTTTATCTCCTAAACTCAAGTATCAAAACCTTCATCCGGAACTAAGAATTTCCTTCAAGCTTCAAGTCTCCATTCTAAATCTTTATCAAGAGTTCCTCCAAAGCTAAGGTATGTGAGTTTCTTTCATGGGTTCCTTTATCCTATGATACCCAAGCTCTTTCTACTCAAAATTGCATGATTTAAAGCTAATTTATTCATGGGTCTTATTTGTAATGAAAAACACTGCACACTATGTTGGGTTTATGAAATTATGACTGTTTTACAATGTTTGGGGCTATGAAGCAAGGGTCTATTGTGAGAATTGATGAAGGGTCTTGATGTATATTGTTTGAGGGTGTTACCAAGTATTTATTTATGGCTTTACACTAATTTTTAAAGCATGATTTTACTCTTGAATTGCATGGTTTTACACTAGTATCACACACCATCTAGTTATTTGATAAAATGTCTAATTGTAGATTCTTGAGGAATTGAAGGTCCAATGTATGTATTATGAGGTGAACGAGTATATGATGATGAAATGATGATAGAATGATGATGAAAAGGAATGTATGTATATGATAGTGAAAGGAGTGTGTATATATATATGATATATCTCTATATAGTGTTGGGGATGACTAAGCCTAGATAGGGGGGTTGTATGACCGTGTAACCTACCGAGGGGTTGGTACCTTTGTCGCCTAGCTCGGGGGGTTGTAGGCCAAGGTAACCTTGTTGTGGGTTCGTACCCATCATCCTTGATGGGGGGGTTGCTCTGTCAACATCGATGGGAGGTTTGTACTCCATCAACATCGATGGGGGGTTTGTACTCCACCAACCTTATGAAGGGGTTAGTACCTCATACGCCTATCCAAGGGGGTGGCAAGCCTTGGCTTGCATATAATGGTCATTACTTATACTCCTATTATATCCTATATCAGCATGGTTTTACTTCAAGCATCATTCATACATGTCATATTATTAGTATGCTATCTATTGCTTATGATTATGCATTTCACCTATGATGCCTATCTCTTATTGCATTACATCCTACATGCTTAGTACATTAAAACGTACTAACACATACTCTATGCCTATATGATGTCACCATGTAGGAACCAGTGTAGCAATTGATCATGCTCCTCCACATGGCTAGTGCGGCATCTATCAAACTTGTTGGTGAGTTCTCTATTCTGGGGATGTTACTTATGATATCTTGCTATGTATGAAGACTTTCTCTTTGACTTGTGTATTGACAAAGAGGGTGAGCCTAGTTGCTTTGTCTTGTGCCCCTCTCTTATCTATGTAGTAGAGGTATTTTTAGACATGTTATGTACCTATTCTATGATCTTTGACGCTATTGCATCTTGATGTTTATTATATGGAATTTACCCTTGGTCCCTATTTCCCTCGTTTACATTTATATCTTATTGTTACTTTAATTGCTTCTGCGACCAAGGATGTGTAATGATATGCTATGAGGCTTGTTTGGAGTTACTTCGGGTTTCCCATTCACTGGTCACGTCTAGGCCCTATGCTTGGTTTGTGACAGGAAATGTTTTACTTCTACATGGTCTATATTGTGCTTTAGGTGTAACTACAAGGCCTTGCCACTAATGAATGCTGTTGTTTCTTCTAGATCATGTCAATACCAAGAGGAAGGCTAAGGAGACCCTATACACCCAAGGAGTAACCGGACCCTCCCGCTCCTCAATCTCCTCAAGATGGAGGGGTAGCCCAAATAGAGTTATGGGATGCTATTACAATGTTAGCTCGTGATATGACCAACCAAATGAATCAAGGATCCCAAGCCCCTCATGCTCCAACTCCGGCCTCAGGGGCGAGTGATTTCACAAGAATGAACCCATCGGAGTTCTATGGATCCAAGCTGGAAGAGGATCCCTAATAGTTCATTGACGAGGTGTATAAAGTGCTATCTATCATAGGGGTCAATTTGGAAGAGAAAGCGGAGTTAGTGGCCTACCAACTCAAGGGTATGGCCCCAAATTTGGTTCACTCAATGGAAATCAAAAAGGTGAGATGGTGATGCTATTCCTTGGGAGGAGTTCAAAGTATCATTCCTCAACTAATTCTTTCCTATCAAGCTAAGAGAGGCTAAGATGATGGAGTTTATGAATCTCAATAAAGGTTCCATGAGCACGAGGGATTATGTCATCAAGTTCAACAATCTTTCCAAATATGCTCCAGATTTGGTGGCTGGCCCTAGAGCTAGTATCAAAAAATTTGTATCAGGAGTGCCCGACTTGGTAATGAAGAGTGTCATACTGCCATGCTAGTGAGTGATATGGATTTGTCTCGGCTCAGGTCATATGCCAAGTAAATTGAGAGGGAAACACTTAGAAACAGAAGAAGTAGTGAGTCCATACGGGCTCGATTTGAAAGTAGTTTTCAAGGTTCTAAGAGTGGCCTGTTTCCTCAAGGCCACAAGTTCCATGGTGAATGGTCTTCCAATGCTCCTAACTGTCAGGACCCAAGCCTAGGGTCTAGACATGACACGGTGATTGGGAACCCGAAGGGACCCCAAACGATCCTCTTAGCATATCATTTACATATCTTTGGTCGCGGAAGCAATTAAACAATAATAAAAGAATATAAGAAGGGATAAATGGAAACAACTGAAGTCTTTAATAGCAAAAGACATTAAAGAATCAAAGCTCAAAGTATGAGTACATAACTTGTCCAATAACACCTCTAAAAAAACATGGAATTGAGCGAGGGCCACGACAAATTCCGGGCTCACCCTCATAGTCATAAGCATCTAAACAAAGAAAAGTCTTTATATAACATAGAATCAATAACTATTATCCTCGTAGTTGAAGACTCACCAAACATGCTTTAAGAGATGGTACTAGCCATGTAGAGGAGGAGGACAGTAAAGTGAAGCTCCGGTTCCTACATGGTAACATCATGTAGGCATAGAGTATGCATTAGTACCTTTGAATGTTTAAGTAAGTAGGATGCAATGCAACATGAGGTAGGCAACATAATCAAAATGCATATACATAAGCAAGAGATGGTATATTTGCAATATGGCATGCATAATCAATGCTTGAAGTAAAACATACTTATATGGATACATAGTACATCTGTAGGAAGATACCAGCATCATAGACTAAGCAACTTAGTACTTGGAATGCAAGGCCTAGCACCCCCTTGGAAACTGATTGATGTATCTACCCTTCAATTGGTGGTACGGGCCTAGCACCCCCCGACAAGTTTGTCAAGCTAGATACCCCTTTACGTGGTAGTATAGGCGTAGAACCCTGCGATAAGGTGGTCAAGTTATATACCCCTCAATATAGTAGTACGGGCCTAGCACCCCCCGACAAGGTGATGGAGGCGTAAAACCCCCTCAATAAGTTATGGTCACTTGCAACACTATAGATACTTTTTATGAAATAAACACATATATATGTTCCTTTCATCATCATATAGTCACTTAACTCATAAGCCATACAATAGACCTTCAATAACTCAAAAACCCTTAACCGAATATTTTATCAAACACGTGGCGGGTAAGTAATGCTAGAAATGAAAGAGTAAACTCATGTAAGAAAACTTAATGTAAATCAACCCAGCAACACTTGGTAATACACTCATGCATGATACACTGAAACCCTATTTCAAAACTCATAATAGATCATAGATTCACAGCTCAAAACACGCATGTTTGAACAACATTTCAAAAAACCCTAACATAGTTTATGCCCAAATTCCTCATAAGAAGTACCCATAGATAAATCAACTTGAAAACATGTCATTTGCATAAAAAGGGAGGTTGGGCACCATGGGTGAAAGGACAAAATGGTTGAAATCCACATACCTCAACTTTGGAATTTCCTTGATGAAGATTTGAATGAGAACATGAAGCTTGAATGAATTCCTTATGATTCGAAAGTGAGTTGGGACACTTGAATTGGCTGAAATATTTGGTTATGTGTTTGAGAGGGTTTTGGGGAATGTCTTGAATTATATAATGTCTAAAAATGACTAACTTAAGGAGTTTTTACTATAGGAAGGCTTAGGCCCAAAGCCCAAGGCCTTAGGCCGAAATTAAAAAAACTGGCAACAAAATGTACTACTCCACGACGGCTCCATGTCGCGGTGCAAACGCGAAGGCCCACTTGAAATGAAATTTTTAGCAAAATGACATTTCCCTACGGGTCCTCTAAAATATGGGTTATACCCATTTCACACCTTATTCCCCCCCCCCCCAGATCTAGAATATAAAGTCAAATTTCAATATCTTTCTTTTGGAAATATTCTTCCCCAAATGTCGCAGAAATCTATATAAGAAGAGTAATCATAAAGAAATCAACCCCAACAAGAATATAATAATGCACTTAAATACAATTTTCAAAAATTTCAACATAAGTGTCAAAATTATTATGAACTTGTCAATATAATCATGAGTGAATAAAATCACATTGGGGCTGAAACATAAGGCTTGAAATCGCATAGGGGACATAGAATTAGTACCTTAGGCCCTAGTAGAATCAAAGAGATAGGGATATCACTTTTTGATATCCGCCTCGGCTTCCCATGTGGCACTTTCAACTTGTTGGTTTCTCTAAAGAATCTTGACCGAATCAACATCATTGTTCCTCAAACTCTTCTCTTGTCTATCCAAACTTTCTACTGGGACCTCTTCATAAGTCAAATTGTCTTCAACAATACCCACAACATCAAGAGGCACAATACCACCTGGGTTACCCGCACACTTCCTCAACGTAGACATATGGAAGACTGGATGAACCATATTCATATGAATGGGAAACTCCAACTCATAGGCCACCTTACCAATCCTCCTCAACAATCTATATGGACCTACAAATCTTGGACTCAATTTACCCTTCTGACAGAAACGAACCACACCCTTCATGGGTGAGACCTTAAAAAATAGACCCAATCACCATCCTTAAATTCAAGATCCCTTCTCCTCACATCGGCATTGGACTTTTCTCGACTTTGGGATGTTTTCAATATTTTCCTTATCAACCCTACCTTCTCCATGGCCTCCATGACAAGATATAGACCAAAAAAGCCATCTCCCCAACCTCGAACCATCCAATCGGGGACCTACAATATCTACCATAGACAGTCTCAAAAGGAGTCGTACCAATACTAGAATGATACCTATTGTTGTAAGCAAACTCAATGAGTGGACAATGACCGTTCCAACTACTCTTAAATTCCAAACACAAGATCTATGTATATCCTCAAGAGTTTGGATAATTCTTTCCGCTTGTCCATCTGTTTGAGGGTGAATGACCGTACTAAGCTTAACCTTGGTGCCGATACATCTTTGGAAGGACCTCCAAAATTAAGAAGTGAATTGACCAGCACGATACGATATGATAGACAAGGGCACCCCATGTAATCTAACCAATTCATGAATGTACAACCTAGCATAATCTTCGGCACCTTAAGTAGTCTTAACCGGATGGAAATGAGCCAACTTTGTCATTCTATCAACCACAACCCAAACCGAGTCAAAGTGTCTTCTATTCTTAGGCAACCCAATGGAAAAATCCATGTTAATCTCCTCCCACTTCCAAGTAGGAATCTCTATATCTTCGGCTAGGCCACCCGACCTTTCATGTTCGGCTTTGACTTGTTGGCAATTATGGCAACCAGATACAAACTTAGCAATGTCTCTCTTTTTACCACCCCACCAAAACACTTCCCTCAAATCTCTATACATCTTTGTAGAACTGGGTTAAAAAGAGCAAGATAAATTATGAGCCTCATCTGAAATCTTGTTTCTCAAGTTATCAGCACAAGGCACACACAATCTACCTTGGTACCTAAGGGAACCATCTTCCCCTTGGGAGAAAAAATCCACTTTACTATCTCTCACCAAAGCCTTCAATTCTAACAATGCGGTGTCATGATCTTGCTTTGCCTTCACCTCCTCAATCAATGAAGATTTTGAGCAATCAATAACCATAATACCACCATCATCAACCTCCTCCAATCTAACTCCCAATCCAGCCAACCGATAAACCTCCCTAGCCATATATTTTCCACCATCATCAACATGTGTTTGGCTACCCATAAACATCTTACTCAATGTTTTGGGCCGAAACATTATCCTTACCGAGATGATAATGCACACTCATATTATAGTCCTTAAGAAGCTCTAATCACCTTCTATGTCTCAAGTTGAGATATTTTTGAGTGAACACGTATTGGAGACTATAATGATCGAGGAACACATCAACATGAACCCCACAAAAGTAATGACGCAAACTTTTCAAAGAAAATAACACAGAGGCATCACTCATAAAAGTTGCCTAGAGGCATAAGCTATCACCTTACAATTTTGCATCAAAACCAATCCATGATGCATCACAATACAAAACAAACTCTTCCAACCCTTTCGGTAGAGACAAGATAGGAGTGGAGATGAGCTTATCTTTCAAAGTTTTGTAACTCCTTTCACACACATCGGTCCACACAAACTTTGCGTTCTTTTGGGTCAGCTTAGTCATGGGAGAACCAATAGAAGAGAACCCATTCACAAACCTCCAACAATAACCCACTAAGCCCAATAAGCTTCTAATATTTGATGGAGTCAAAGGTCTAGGGAGATTTCTAATTACCTCCATCTTCTTGGGATCCACCTTAATACCATTGCCCGATACCACATGACCTAGAAATGCAACCTCTTTCATCCAAAACTCACATTTGTCATATTTGGCACACAATTTCTCTTCCCTCAAGATTTGTAACACCACTCTCAAGTGATCCACATGCTCCTCCTCACTATGGGAATAGATCAAGATATCATCACTAAATAAAACCACAAATAAATCAAGGTAGGGTTTAAAGACCCTATTCATAAGATCCATGATGATAGCGGGAGCATTAGTCAAACTAAAGAACATAGCAACAAACTCATAGTGCCCATAACTAGTCCAGAATGTTGTGTTGGGAATGGGACACTCCCTCACTTTCACTTGGTGATACCCAGGCCGAAGATCAATCTTAGAGAAGTGACTAGCTCTTTGAAGTTAGTCAAAAAGATCATCAATCCTTGGTAGAGGTTACTTATTCTTGATGGTGACTCTATTAAGTTGCCGGTAGTCAATACACATCCTAAGAAAACCATCCTTCTTTTTCACAAACAACACTGGAGCACCCCAAGGTGATTTGCTAGGCCTAATAAAACCCTTCACCAATAAATACCTCAATTACTCTTTCAATTCGTTTAACTCTACCGGGGCCATACGGTAAGGGGAAATAGAAATGGGTTGAGTGTCAGGAAGGAGGTCTACGCCAAAATCTATTTCCCTTTCGGCAGGAACACCAGGAAGCTCTTTAGGAAAGACATCAAGGAACTCATTAACAATTGGAACCGATTTTATGGGAAGGACTTTGGATTCAACATCCCTAAACTTCATAAGATATTAGAGACACCCCTTAGAAATCAACTCTTGGGCTTTAATGCAAGAAATAAATCTACCCATGACCACCACATCATGACTTTCCCACTTAAGAACTGGTTCATTAGTGAATTGGAATTTGACCTACGGGTTCAACAATCAGTAGAGACATAATATGCATGCAACCAATCCATCCTAAGAATTACCTCAAAATCCATCATATCCAACTCAACAAAAGCACAAGGCAATATTTTATGCAATATGAAAACGGGATAGTTTAGAGAGTTAGTTGAATGTGAGGGCATACTCCCTTACACTCATGGACGCTTGCTTTAAATTCATAAACTCCGTCATTTTGGCCTCCTTAACTCAAGAGAGAAGAACTGGTTGAGAAAAGTCGTCTTGAACTCCTCCCAAAAGATCACATTATTGTCTCCCTTCTCCTCCTTCTATTGAGTAAACCATATTTGAGCCACCCCTTTGAGTTGGTAGGCCGGCAATTCCATTTTCTCCTTTGATCTAACACCCATAATAGACAACACTTTGTACACCTCATCAATAAATTCTTGAGGATCTTCATCAACTTTAGACCCATGGAACTCCGATGGGTTTATCCTAATGAAATGCCTTACCCTAGATGCCAGAGTAGGAGCATGAAGGATTGGGCCCCTTGGTTGATCTGACTAGTCATAGCTTGTCCTAACATGGCAATAGCATCTCGAAACTCTTCATGAACTAGTTATTCTTCGGGTGTATGAGCTTTTCTTCATCGTGGGATAGACATGATATAAAATTGAAAAGAACATTCGTTAGGAGAAAACCTTACCTTAACTTCTATAGCACGACATAGATCAAGAGGAACAAAAACAATTCCTAAAACACCTCATAGCCTCTTACTCATAGTTGTAGTGCACTTTACAATCATCAATAAGACTCTAATCAGTATGGTGTATTGGATGTTGAGGACCATTAACAAACTTATACTCTGATACCAAGTTTGTCATGACCCAAGCCTATGGCCTAGATGTGACACGAAGAATAGTAACCCCAAGAACCCCAAACAAGCCTCTTAGCATATCATTTACGCATCCTTGGTCGCGGAAGCAATTAAACAAAAAATAGCATAAGTAGGGAGAAAAGGGACTAAGGGAAGTTTTAATAGCATAAGCCACCAAAGAGTCAAAGCTCAGAGTATGATTAAATAATTTGTCCAACAACACATCTAAACATGGAATTAAGCGGGGCCATGACATTTTCCGGGCTCACCCTCACAGTCATAAGCATCTAAACAAAGAAAAGAGTCTTTACATAACATAGAATCAATAGCTATTGTCCTCCAACTTGAGGACTCACCAAACTTTCTTCAAGAGGAGGACGATCAAGTGGAGCTCCAGTTCCTACATGGTAACATCATGTAGGCATAGAGTATGCGTTAGCACGTTTGAATGCAATAAGTATATCGGATACAATGAAACAAGAGATAGGCAACATAATAAAAATGCATATACCTAAGCAAGAGATGGTATATTAGCAACATGGCATGCTTGATCAATGCTTAAATTAAAACATGCTTATATGGAAACATAATACAAGTGTAGGAATAGACCAATATCATAGACCAAGAAACTTGGTACATGAAATGCAAGGCCTTGCACCCCTTGGAAGGTAATTGAGGTATGTACCCCTTAATTGGTAGTACAGGCCTAGCACCGCCCAATAAGGTGGTCAAGGTATATACCCGTCAACATGTCGTATAGGCCAGCACCCCCCAACAAGGTGGACAAGGTATATAACCCTCAACATGGTAGTATGGGCCTAGCACCCCTCGACAAGGTATTCAAGGCATATACCCCTCAATGCGGTAGTACAGGCGTAGCACCCCTCGACAAAGTGATTGAGGCATAGCACTCCCTTACCAAGGTATGGTCACTTGCAACACTATAGATACTTTTCATGAAATCAAAGCATACATACATTTCTTTAATCATCATAAAGTCACTTAACTCATAAGCCATACAATAGACCTTCAATAACTCAAAAATCCTTAACCGGATATTTTACCAAACACTTGGAATGTATGTAATGCTAGTTCAAAATCATACAATTCAAGAGTGAAATAAAGTAATAAAACTTAATGTAAATCAACCAACCAACACTAGTAATGCCCTCATGCAAGATATATAGAAATCCTTCTTCAAAACACATAATAGATCATAGATTCATAGCTCAAAACATGTTTATTTGAACAATATTTCATAAAACTCCAACATAATTTATAGCTAAAATCCTCATAAGAAGTACCCATAGATAAATCAACTTGAAAACATGTAATTTGCAATAAAAAGACAGTTGGGCACCATGGGTGAAAGTACCCAATGGTTGAAACCCATGTACCTCAACTTTGGAGATTTCCTTGATGAAGATTTGAATGAGAACTTGAAGCTTGATTGAATTCCTTAAGATTCAGAAGTGAGTTTGGGACATTTGAATTGGGTGAATTTTTGGCTAAGTGTTTGAGAGGGGTTTTGGGAATATCTTCAATGATATGGGTTTGAAAAATGACTAAGTATAGGTATTTTTACACATAGGAAGGCTTAGGTACAATATACCAAGGCCTTAGGCTAAATATAAATAAACTGGTAACAAAATGCACTATTGTACGATGGATCCGTGTAGCGAAGCAAACGCGAAGGCCCACAGGAAATGAAATTTTTGGCGAAATAAAATTTTGGTATAGGTCCTCTAAAATTCGGGTTTTACCCATTTCCCACTCAATTTTGCCAGAAGTATGATCTTCAATATCATGCACTGATTTTTAGATATATAGAAATTATAATTATGGACATTTTAGAGGCACACATTCGACCACGTTTTGGGACATTTCAATAACAAGAGATTTGTTAATGATAACCAAATATTCAAAGGTGGTAATGGTGGTGGGTCTAACCCTAAGTGACAAAATTGTGGGAAAAGCCATGGTAGCCCACGTTTGAAGAACTCTAATGTTTGCTTTGGTTGTGGTGAAATGGGTCACAAGGTTATTAATTGTCCTCATGCTCAAAACAAAGGTAGAGATGGTCATCCTCAAGGCCAAGGTGCTAATCCGGGTCAAAGGGCAAAGGGAGGCCAACAAGTGGGTGTTCCAAGGCAAAATAGGTTTTGTTCTCTCTAAGAAAGGCAAGGGCTGGATAAGGTGCCTAGTATCATCACCAATATGTTAAAAGTTTTTGATTATGATGTATATCCAATGATAGATCTGGGTGCAACTCTTTCTTTCGTTACTCATTTTATTTCCAAAAAGATTCATGTGAGTCCAGAATTGTTGTGTTAACCTTTTGAAGTGTCTACCCCTGTTGGTGAGTCCAATGTTGCTAAAAGAATCTATAGGAATTGTCCTGTGTTTATGTTGAATAAAGTCTTGCCTTGTGATTTTGTTGAAATAGGTATGGCGGATTTTAATATTATTCTTGGGATGGATTGGTTACATGCATATTATGCTTCCATTAATTGCAGAACCCATAGTGTTAAATTCCAATCCCTAATGAGCCCGACCTTGAGCGGGAATGTCATAATGTGGTGGTCAAGTGTAGATCCATTTCTTGTCTTGAAGCACAAAAGTTGATTTCTAAGGCTTGCATTTATCATCTTGTGAGGGTTAGGGATGTTGAGTTTAAAGTCCTTCCTATTGTGTCGGTTCCAGTTTTCAATGAATTTCTTGATATCTTTCCCAATGGATTCTTGGTGTTCCTCCCGAAAGGGAAATAGATTTTGGTATAGACCTCCTTCTAAATACACAATCAATTTCCATTCTCCCTTACTGTATGGCTTTGGCTGAATTAAACAATTTGAAGGATCAATTGAGGGATTTGTTTGAGAAGGGTTTCATAAGGCCTAGTAAGTCACCTTGGGGTGCACCAGTGCTATTTATGAAGAAGAAGGATGGTTCCCTTAGAACGTGCATTGATTACCGACAACATAATAGGTTAACCATAAAGTACAAGTACACTCTACCAAGGATTGATGACCTTTATCATCAACTACAAGTGACTAGTCACTTTTCTAAGATTGACCTTCAGTTCGGATACGACCAAGTGAAGGTGAGGGAGTGTGATATTCCCAAGAAGGCATTTCAGACTAGGTAATGGCACTTTGAATTTGTAGTAATATCCATTGGGTTGACTATTGCACCGACTATATTTATGGATCTCATGAATAGGGTCTTTAAACCCAACCTTGATATGTTTGTTGTGGTCTTTATTAATGATATATTGACTTATTCGCGGAGCGAGGAAGAGCATGTAAATCACTTGAGGGTGGTGTTGCAAATCTTAAGGGATGAAAGATTGTTTTCTAAATATGAAAAGTGTGAATTATTGTTGAAAAAGGTTGTTTTTCTAGAACATGTAGTGTTAGGTGATGACATTAAGGTGGATCCTAAGAAGACGAAGGTGATAACAATTTGGCCTAGACCCATGACTCCCTCTGATATAAGGAGTTCCTTGGCTTTGGCAGGTTACTACAAAAGGTTTGTTAATGGGTTTTCTTCCATTGCTTCTTGATAGGATCAATGTTAGAAATAATACTAAGATGGAGCGAATACTAGAATGCGAAAGCAACAACAAAAAAAGAAAGATAAAAACTAATTAAAGATATGTAAGGAATCATCTAAGAATTTTCAAGAAATTGATATTCTAAGGCCTTGAAAAGATCCAAGTAATAACATAAAGATTTATGGATGAAATCTAATAACTTGAGAAAACGAATCAAAGCGTTAGATTCGGATCTTGACCGCTTTATGAGTAATTACAGATAATAATTAGCATGAAAACTAATCACCTTGTAAAATATACCAAGAAGAAATCAAAGATATCATAAGAAGAAAGTACTTTATACCTCAAACTATGAACTAATAAAGGTTTAAAGATAAATTCTAAATGAACAAGTCATAAAGGTTCAACAGAACTCTCTCAAATATTATTAATATCAATCTAATTGTCTTTAATGAAAGAAAAAAAGACAACTATATATATTATAGGGTCCTTGGAAGTCCAGTACTCCATAGATTAGGCCGAAGGAGTATCCAAAATCTAGCAAGAAAATTACAAGGTAAATCCTATTCTAGAAAGGAATTAAAGTTACCTTAACTAGGAATAGCCATAGTAGTTCTAGGGAAGCATTAAATGGTACTAGGATACCTTAAATAGAACTAGCAAATCATTAATAACCTATATATACTGAAGGAAATAAGGTAAAATCCAACTAGGAAAAGAATCTTGACAAATTTGGAAAGTTTGACTAGTCTTCTTTGCAAATTTGGGCAGAAAGCAACCTTTATTGTGGCTGATTCTTGGACTCTTCTTAGCCTTATTTGCACACAATTTAACCCTAAAATTCTTCATCTAGGACTTCAATTTGGCCAACCAAATAATTGTACCATTTAGACAAATCATCCTTCTTGTGCTTTAAGCTCTTCTTCCCTAACAAGACACCTTTGGATTTGCAATTGAAGCCCATTGAGCTTATTATTAAACTCCTTGGTTTGAGATCTTGTTATGGGCCTCATTTGATCTTCTAAAGCTTCATCCGTTTTATCCTTTTTCTTCAAAGGCGTAGAGATTTGTATGATGCTATCATTCCCCTCTTCTTCAAGAGAATTCATCCTTAAATTAAAGTCTGCATCAAAATGGGAAAGATCAGAAACATTAAAAGTATCACTAACTTGGAACTCATCAGGAAGATCAAGTTTATAAGCATTTTCTCCAATCCATTCAAGGACATTGTACGGGCCACTTCCTCTAGGATCTAGCTTGGTATTTCTTTTGGAAGGAAATCTTTCCTCTCTCATATGCACCCGAACCAAGTCCCCAGGTTTAAACACAACATACTTTATTCCTTTATTCCTTCCAAATGCAACTTCCTTATTTTTCTTTTCAATTGAAAGTCTTGTTTGTTCATGAATCTTCTTCATCATGTCCGCCTTATTTCTACCATCAAGATAATAAAAATCATTAGTATGTAAAGGCAGTAAATCAAGAGGGGTTAAGGGGTTGAATCCATATACAACTTCAAAAAGAATCTTGCCAGTAGAAGAATGAAAGGTCCTATTATAAGCAAATTTCACATTGGGCAAGTAATCTTCCCAAGAAGTCAACTTTCCTTTCAAAATAGCCCTCAACATATTCCCTAATGTTCTATTAACCACATATGTTTGCCCATCAATTTGTGGGTGACAAGATGTGGAAAATAGTAATTTAGTCCCTAACATTCCCCAAAGAATTCTCCAAAAGTGACTTAAAAACTTGGCATCCCTATCACTAACAATAGTTCTAGGTATTCCATATAATTTAACCACTTCTTTTGCAAACAAGTCAGCCACATGAGATGCATCATTAGTATTTTTACATGGAACAAAATGAGCCACTTTAGAAAATTTGTCTACTACCATAAATATACTATCCATACCATATCTAGTCACAAGAGATGCATCATTAGCATTGATCATGTATGCCATATTGAGATTATATATCTATTGCTTATGATTATGCATTTTGAGTATGTTGTCTTATGTCTTTGATGCATTGCATCGCGCATACTTAGTACACTTAAAAGTACTAACGCACACTCTATGCCTACATGATATTATCATGTAAGGAATGGAGCTCATTTTGATCATCCTTGACATGGTTAGTTCAGTATTTCAGAGATAAGCACTGGTGAGTCCTCAAGTCCTAGGACACAATCTACGTTACTCTTGCTACCGGTGAGTGTTTTGGCCCCCTTCCCCATTCTTAGTTAGAGAAGTTGTTGGATACCATACTATGTTATGTTTATGTTATGAGCTTGTCTCCTTTATGCTTTTATGAATATCAAAGAATTCCCTTAGTCCCGCTTCCCTTTTATTATATCTTGTTGATGCTTATTTTACTTCCACGACTAAGAATGTGGATTAATATGCTAAGAGGCTTGTTTGGGACCCTTCAGATTCCCAATCTCCATGTTATGTCTAGGACCTAGGCTTGGGTCGTGATAATGATGGCTCGTGAGAGGTCACACCGGTTATGTCGCCTCCTATGAAGCTTCACTCAGTAAATTCTTCGATGAGAAAGTTTTGAGGCAGTGATCCTTACTTAGAAAATTTTCACACCAATGCCAATATGAAAGGCTTCACGGACCATCAAGGGGCATACATTTGATGTACTGTAAAAATACGACACATTTGATGCCCAAAACAAGGGATTTTGTGAGTTCTTAATGTAACTTTTTATGGTTTTTATGTGTTTTTGTGTTGTTATTGCAAAAAATATAGGTTGGTTTGATTCTTGAAGAAAGTTGCAGATTTTGCTGAAGTGCGGGACATACGAGCCTATTACGAGTCATATCCAAAGCTACAAGTCGTAAGGTTATCTCATCGCAAGGAACAGTGAGAAAAAACTAGAAATCTTCTAAGTGGAGGTCAGCCGTACGAGTCCACTCTACGAGTCGTAGGTCTCCCTATGAATCATATAGGTGGGTTCATAGCAAGAAATAGAGAGCCAAAATTTTGGACCAAAACCATAAGGCCTAGACTATGAGAGAAGGATATGAGTCATAGCCTAAATAATGACTCATACCAGTGGGTCATAATAGCAAAGTACAGAATGCAAAATGCTTGATACAAGACCTCAGTTATGAATCATAGGTCAACATACCTGGTCTTAGTTGTCTTTTCTGCTTAATTTTTAGGGTCAAATTGTAAATTCTATAAATACTTTATGCTAGAATTTATTGAGAGATCTCAGATTGAATCTTCAAAAAAACAAAATTTGAATATTCTCTCTAGAATATTTTACGGTTTTAGTGTAGATTCTTATATTCACTTTGAAGATACACTTTTGGGGATTGCAAATGTTTCATTGTACTGATCCTCCATTTATCAAAGCTTCTGGTTTGGAACTTGTGGTGTTCTTATTCTTCATTTTCTAGGGTAAAATTCTCAACTATGTTATTTATTTGTATTATTATTGATCTTAGCCATGAGTAGCTAAGCACCCGTAACTTGGGGTTATGGAAACCATGGGTTGTTGATTTGAGATAATCTAGAGATATTGCATGTCTATGATTGGGGTTTTGCATGTATTGTTTATTTCCCTTCATTTTTATTGATGTTTGGTGGTGGCCAACACCAAATCCACCTACTTTCATGATCCCGATCAAGATAGTGATGAATAGGAAAAGGGAAGTAGACTAGAGGATTCGATTGATGTGTTCTCGTCTAATCAACCAAACCTAACCAACGGGAGGTTGAATGGGACAGTAGGTGATGGTTAGTTGGTACACCTTTGTTACCGACCAAGCGCCATGGTGAAATTCGACCTTCAACTTCACAAGAGGGCTGGAATAACTAAAGTTACCGTCTTGCATGTGAATTCCCATTTATAGTTATGTTGGCTAGTGTAATAGAGTTAACGAACCATGGAGAGCACAATTCTCAAGATGCCCTAAATTTGAGTGTTTTCTTACATAGTCAGTATAGTGCTTATTTTTAGTTTTGTTCTTAAATCGCAAACCCCCCCTACTTTTGTGATTTCAGTTATAGATACTCAAAATGATTGATAGTGGATTCTTGTAGTCAAGCCCTATATTCCCTGTGGATTTGACTCTAACCACCGGATAAGATAATTGATGACAGCGACCGCTTTCTTATTGAAGCATGAACATTATCAAAAATTATAGTACCATTTCCAGGGAATACAACTAGGTTTTTGACTTGATTTCACTATTAGTTAGTTCAAGTATTCATTTCTAGATTCTCTTGTACTTTACTTTTTATTTTCATTGTTTTTGTTGCTTAGTTCGATTTACAGGTTGATTTGCACCATAATCAAATAAAAGCTCTGCATCCCAAGTGACTTGTTGGATAAACTACAGTGATGTGTCCTATTCTACGGGTAAGAATTGAAAAACCCCCAAAATCACCTTTAGAATTTCACACAAATGCTGAGGGGGGTGTTTTGGATGAGACATCTTGCTTGTGATGCCATGGCTCTTCAAACCTTTCCCATGACTCGTAGATGTGAGGCTACAGAGTGGTGGTCAATACTTCCACTAGATATTTTCTCCAACTGGGAGAGGTGTAAAGGATTTGCCCTCATGTATTTCTCTAAAGGGACCAATAAGAAAGAGCTGCAGGACAACATTTGCAATTTTAAACAGGTACCAGGAGAGTCGTTGGGAGTAGCTTGGGAAAGGTGTAAGAAGTGTCTAGGATTGAAGCAGGATCACAACCTATTTTATGATGTACTGGTGGCTAGTTTCTACCAGGCACTAATCTCCAAGAAACGATAGCATGCTGACGCATTATTTGGAGGGGACAATTCAACATTCATGTTCTTTATGGTTGATTTTTGGTCATTTTGGAAAGGTTATAGGAACCCCAGGTGCCTTTTATTTTTTTCTACAAGGACCTTCCACGAGTCGTAGGTCACCCTATAGGACATAGTGGACCTTCATATAAGGCAACAGTCACCTTTGGTGCCTTAACACTTTCCATACGAGACCTACCTATGATTCGTAGCACTTATTACAACTCATAGTGGGGGTCTTGTGGACCCAATCTGAGTTTTCAAAATGTTTCAGGCATAAGGTGCAAGCACAGGCGATGACTTGTAAGACAACCTACAAGTCATACCTACATCTCATATCTGATTCCATAGTGCATTTCTCTCATATACCTTAGTACTACGAGGCTACATTATAGCTCATGGGTTATCTTATGAGTCATACCCTCACCTGATAGCTGCAGACCTGCATCTGGTTCAGTGTGTTTACCTTGGTGGTCTTGTTATTTCCTGTTTGATTGTTTTGTGGTGTGACTCTTTTGGAACAAAAATCATGGGGCTCATAATATGGTATTTGGTGAATTTTCAGATATAATGCCTCTAAAAGGTAGAAGGGTGCCGCCTGAACTTCGAGATACCAATTGAGAGATAAAACTTTAGATGATACTCAGTCAGTAAAGTCAACTGAGGAAATGAATGTGCACATTGACCCTGAAGCAAATGTGCCATTAACAAGGTCCCAGGCATTAAGGGTTCCAATGAAAGTAGATAGCCCCTCCCAATATGAAGAGGAGGGTAATGAAGTTGGGTTAGACAATGATCTCTTAATTTCTGAGTCAGGTTCTATGGAGGCTTCACAAACTCAACTTGAGGAGAACACTCCTTAATAGCCAACTGACTCTTATTATACCATCTCTGCCACAGAACCCCAAAACACGAGATGGTGTATCCCAGGCATGAAGGATATTTATAACAAGTGGTTGGAGCTCAAGAGCAAGGGAGGCCAGCGCGGCAGTTCCACGAAGAGGCGAGGCTATAAGATCTAGGGCTTAGCAGTGTTCCAACATTGGAGGCTAAAATTGATCACCACAGGCTGAGGTGGCTGTCACAAAAATTGGGCAAGTACGCCCATACGCCCTATACTTGGTCCGTGAATTCCATGCATCCTACAATGTTACCATTCACAGAGATCTTCTTAGGAACAAGAAGGCAATTGAGCAACCACGATTACATGAAGTCTTGGTCAAGGATGAGATAGTTGATATCTCTGAAAAAGCCATCTGGAGGATCCAATTTGGGCCAAACTACAGAATGCCATATTCCACTGCTGAGTACGTTAATCGAATCGCAAATATAAGAAAGACGGTTAATAGAAAGATGTTAGGCTGAGAATAGAGCTCCTTAGATGGATAGTGAGCCACATTTGTGAGGTCGTTATTGAGCCGACATAGGTCACAACCTACACTGATTCTATTATGAAGTCCCACCTCTTGTTCCAAGCAAAGATTTGGGTGTCCATTATCCATTGGCGCATCAGACTAACATTTATGGATAAGGTGATCACATGGGAAAGGGAGACACTATTGTTTAGCATATTAGTGGGCTACAAGATTGACTAGGATTGCATTATGGTAGAGCAGATCCACGAGTCAACAATCTACACCTAGCATGCTTTGTTACTCCCCACTTGATACATAGGTTTCGCTATGCGGCTGAGGTGCGTGTTTCTATCCATTTGGTCCATCATTTGGAGGTCGTGTATACCATAGATCAACCTAATCAAGGCTGAGGAGAACCTAGTATCCCTATAGAGTGCAGGTCCTCACCCCATACAAGATCCAATCCCTGTCAAGTCTCACACTCGAGATCCAATTCCAGGCTCCACTGGTATTACTCTAGCTACTATAGAGCCTTCTCTAGCTGTTGAGATCGAGTCGACACCATCCTCCAGTGCTCCTACACCAGCATCATCTTCTATGCAGGTTGATTCTCTTACCTCTGCTATTACTTTTCACGCACTCGTGCACCAGGTAGCCGCAGTGGAGTTCAGGCTGCTAAATTTAGCAGGCCAAATCAGACCCTGAGTTTGCCAGACCATATAGGAGTCAAAGGAGAGGTTAAAGGCATTAGCCCATGATTTAATAGATCAGAGGGTTAGAGCAGTGGATGCCCAAGTTAATGCTTTTGAGTAGAGAATCTAGAGGAGGCTCGATTGGTGTTCGGCCTGCTGACATGAGTGCAGGGACAGAGAAGTTGGCCAAGTTCAAGGCTGACTTGTTAAAGACATTAACAGCCCCAATTACAGTCCTAGAGATTGCATCGGTGGGTGATGATATATTTGACTGGCTAGCTGAAAGCCTGTATGTCCATGGGAAGAGGCCCCTCAAGATCAATGACTCAGAGGTAAGCTAGAAGAGGCAAAGACATGATGAGACTGCAGAATTGGAGGATGAGTCGATACTAGATAAGGTGGTGCAGGAGTCGCTGCTTATGACGACTATATAGAGGGACCGAGAGTAGTAGACTACACATGGAGAGGGTTGCTTACTTGCAGATGCAGCCCAGACTACTGAGGAGGAGGTCGTCGCTCAGGACCTTGCTGACCAGACAGATACCGGTGCTTTAGCCCCTCCTTACTTTGTATTTATGGATAATTTGTGTTGTGTTCGAGACAATATTTTCTTTATGTTAGTTTTGGATTTTTTGTTTCAAAATGTTGGTTTTTAGTATATGTATATATATATGTTTTAGTTATTTGGTTCTAATGTATGTCTTTACTTTGAGGACAAAGTATTCTCTTTTGGTGGGGTGGGGGAAGTTACGGATTACGGTGATGTCTGAGTAGCCTCAAGTCCATAACTTCCCCTATTTTTGATCCCATGGTTTTCTTGCCGTGTTTCATTTTCCTTGAAGATGTTTTTAATTTTTGTTGAACCGGCATGTCTAGAGTAGTGTAGATAATTTGCAGAAACATCGTAGTTATTATCTCTTGGAGTATACATAGTATTTAAATGCTTATTGAATGGTTTGAATATTTGGTACCCTCAAAATTTTTGAGGTTGTTGGTTATTAGTGCAACCATGCATATTGATTATCGAGTATATAATAAGAAGGAGAGTTGATGCTTGAAGCATGACCTATGAGTCTATACTTGATTTTATGTGTGATGTCATATGTGTTGTGAGCTTATGTTGTCGCATTCATGTATTATGTATGGACTCAGAATGTGCCTTATTACTCTAAGATAGGTTTGGTGATGTGGATGATTTGAAAGGGATCTTAGGCTTTTGTTCTTTTAGTAAGCCTACGTTTGCTTAAATGACCTACCAAATGTGTTAATTGACCCCTTGTTACAAATGTTTGAGCCACCCATGCACTCATTCTTTCTTGACACCTAACTAGCTTAACCTTATTTTATGAAATTCCTTGATATTGGACCTGGTATATCCTGAACATGTGAACCTTGATTGAGGCTAAAACCCTAAGTTGAGGGTGGCTGCGAATAGTGGTCCTGGTTTGGGGAACAAATATTGTGTACTTCACCTTAGGCAAAAAGCCTAAGTTCAGGGTGGCCTTCATTGTGGTAAAGTAATGAAGATAATGTGATTAGTTGGGAAAGAAAGAAAGAAATGAAAAGTCATAAGCCGGGTGAGAACAAGAAAAGAAGAGTGCCTTAGATTAAAGTGATTAGCAAAAAGGAGTTCAAAAATAAGGCACAACTAAAAAAGAGAAAGAAGGCACTTGGGAAAAGCTTGAAATACTAGAATAAGGGCAAATTTAGTGGAAACAGTTGGGGTTTAAAGGTAAAAGAATTGGTAAATATGGTCCAATCATAGATTTTAGTCACCACTTTCCTAAAATGTCATACCAAAGCCCCATGAGCCTATGTTACAATCCATTAAGTCCTAAAGTGATCCAAATCCACTTTCTCACCAAGCTGGAAGTTGATTATAGAGGCAAGCCTATGGTGTTAATCATTTTCCTTAAATTTCATTTGCGAAAGTGAGAATTCTTGCACATTTCCTAAGTTCTAAATGCATTTAGAGTGAGTAAGAGCTACTTCTTTTCTGTTAGGGAATTTGCACTGCTTGATTGGCATACGACGAACCTAGTGATTGTGGATGGTTAATGCTCCTTTGGTTGTCATAGTTGGATTACAATATACATCTTTGTGTTCTGGTTTTCTTAGTATCTTTGCAATCTAGTTTTAAAAATGAGAGTTGGGTACCTAAATTAGAGTAAATGGTCTATATGCCATTAGAGTAACTACGATGTGTTTCTCATTGTTTGCTTAAATTGAGTCATCGCTTGAGGACAAGTAATAATTCTAAGTTGAGGGTGTTGATGTGCTATCAAAATACAACACATTTGATGCCTAAACCAAGAGATTTTGTGAGTTTCTAATGCGACTTTTATGATATTTATGTGTTTTTGTGTAGTTACTGTAGAAAAGGTAGGTTAGCTTGATTTTGGGAGAGAGTTGCAGATTTTTCTAAATTGTAGGACATACGAGCCTAGCTATGAGTCATAGCCCAAGTTACGAGTCATAAAGTGATCTCGTAGCAAGGAACAGTGACCAAAAATCAGAAACCTACTAAGTGGAGGTCAGCCCTACGAGGCCACTCCACAATTCGTAGGTCTCCTAATTACTCGTATAGGTGGGTTCGTAGCAAGAAACAAAGAGCCAAAATTTTGGACCAAGAACTTAAGGCCTAGAATACAAGATGAGTGAGTCATAGCCAAAGCAATGACTCACACTAGTAGGTCATAACAGCTAAGTCCAGAATGCAAAGTGCCTGATACGATACCCTGATTATGACTCATAGCTCACCCTACGAGTCATACCACTGTGTCATACCTGCTGCCAGCTGTATTTTCTACTTAATTTTTAGGGTTAAATTGTAAATTCTATAAATACTTTATGTTAGGGTTTATTGAGAGATATCAGACTTGAATCTTTGGAAAAAGAAACTTTGAATATTCTACCTAGAATATTTTAGTGTTTTAGTGTAGATTCTCATTTTCACTTTGAAGACCCACTTGGGGATTGCAAATCTTTCATTACTCATTCTCCATCTATCAAAACTTCTGGTTTGCAACTTGTTGTGTTCTTGTTCTTCAATTACTTGGGTAAAATTCTCAACTATGTTATTTATTCGTATTATTGTTGATTTTACCTTATCCATGAGTATCTAAGCACCCACAACTTTGGGTTGTGAGAATCATGGGTAGTTGATTTGAAATAACCTAGACATATAGCATTTCTAAAATTTGGGTTTTGCATGTATTGTTTATTTACCTTCATTTTGATTGATGTTTGCTGGTGGCCAACACCAAACCCCGCCTACTATCATAATCCCAACCAAGGTAGTGACGAAAAGGATAAAGGTAAGCAGACGTCAAGATTTGATTGATGTATTCTCATCTAATCAACCAAACCTGACCAAGGGGAGGTTGACTGGGACAATAGATAATGGATAGTTGGCACACCATGGTTGCCAACCAAGCGCCATGGTGGAATTTAACCTTTACCTTCACAAGAGGGGTGGAAGAACCTAAGTTACTACCCTGCATGTGAATTCTCATTTATAGATATGTTATCTAGGGTAATGCAGTCAATGAACCATAGGGAACACAATTCCCATGTTGTCCCTAAATTTGAGTATTTTCTCACATAGTAAGTATAGTATTTATTTTTAGTTTTCTTAAATCACAACCCCCCCCAGTTGGAGACTTTAGCTATAGATGCTCAAAATGAATGATAGTGAATTCCTGTAGTCAAGCCATGTATTTCTTGTGGATCTGACCCTAACTTCTAGTTTGGTTAATTTATGACGGCAACCGCTTTCTTATTAGATCGTGAACATCATCAACGTTCTGTGAGAGGTCCATGTGTGAAGTGCGTTGGACAAAATATTGATTTACAAGTCCAAACCCCTCAACTTGGTCCACCACATGGCAAGTGAAGCTTCACACGGACCGTGTAGGGTTCATGTCAGGTTTGTCATGGTCTTATACTCCACATTGATGCCAACACTCTACACGCAAGGCCAAGGTCCACCTCAAGGCACCTCCACACTGCCTATATTAAGCCACATAGCCCGTGGAGGCTTTCGTGAAGTGTCACCTTGGTCAAAACCTTTGCGGAATCAATTCCAAAGAACCATCATGGTCTTACAGAGTTTGCGTCCTTACATTGTGCATGATTAGTCAAGGTTTGCTTGGACTTGTGGATAATTATTCAAGGTTTACTTGGACTATGTTCCTAAGTCCAAGGATGAAACCTATGGTCAATTTGTGATCTTTACTAAGATGATACAAATAAGTTGAACTATAAGATAGCAGGGATCTAGTCTGACCATGGAACTGCAATTGAAAATATAAAGATGGATACCGTCTGTGTAGGAAATGGGATCCATCATAATTTGTCAGCTCTCAGAACTCCTTAACAGAATGTTAGAGAGGAAGAATAGAACCCTAGAGGATATTGTTAGTACAATGTTAATTGATTCTTCACTTCCAATGATTTTTGGGTTGAAACTGTAAATACTGCATGCTATGTGGCAAATAGATACTTGATCAGGTCAATTCTTAGTAAAACATTCTATGCATTTCTCAACAACAAGTAGCCTAAACTAAGTAACTTGAGGGCTTTTGGTTGAAAATGCTTTGTTCTGAACAATGGAAAGGAAGATTTGGGCAAGTTTGATGCAAAAAGTGATGAAGGTGTTTTTGTTGGTAATTCAAAATTCAAGCAAGAGTTATAGAATCCTTAACGAAAGGGCACAATGCATTGAAGAAAGTGTCCACGTAATATTTGATGAGTCTAGTGAACTTCAAAAATTGAAAGATCAAGATGAGGATGAATTTGATGGATTGTTACAGTTCCACAGGGATGGTGCCAACGCTGATTAGAATGGAGACGACAACTTGGATAATATTAACCATGATTTTGATGTTACAGGTGATATAGGTGTTTTTGATGGGGGGACCTGGTCCATCACCAGTTACTGATAACAAAGAAAGCACTATTGAATAACTTGATAATGATAATAATGGTGAGGTTGGCACTGATGATGATAAAGAAAATCAAATTCCTATAACATCCCTATGAAGACTCAAATCTGCTCAACCCCTGGATAATGTTATCTCATCTTTTGATTCTAGAGTACAAACCATATCCAAATTGAGTAACATGGTTGCATTTTCAACTTTTGTCTCCTCAATTGGGCATAAAATGTGAAAAAGTTGCACTAGTTTGAAAGAAGTAAAGTACGACGCCTGGACCCAAAGCATCTGATATAACAATTATTGGAACTAGGTGGGTTTTCATGAACAAGCTAGATAAACATGGAACTATTATTCATAACATGTCAAGGTTGGTCATGCAAGGCTACTACCATGAAGAAGGAATTAATTATAATGAGACACTTCCACCAGTTGCAAGAACAGAAGCCATCAGGATTCTCATAGCATTTGTTATATTCATAGTTTTAAACTATATCAAATGGATGTCAAGAGTGCTTTCTTAAATGGCTATCTAAAAGTGGAAGTTTTTGTCAAAAACCTGCTAGTTTTGAAGATGTTGATCACCCCAACCATGTGCTCAAATTGGGCAAGGCCTTGTATGGGATAAAATAGGCACCCAGAGCGTAGTATGAAAGGTTGTCTAAGTTCCTTCCGGAAAATGGTTTCAAAAGATGCAAAATAGACAACACATTGTTTCGAAAGACAAGAGAAGGGGCCTGCTCATTATACAAGTCTATGTTCACGATATCATCTTTGGTACTACTTCAAAGTCTATACGTAGAGAATTCTCAAAGTTGATTGGGATTATGAACAAGATGGATGAATTGAGTTTCTTTTTCGATTTGAAGACTAAAAAAACTCTGCAAGAAACCTCAATTAACCAAGAAAAGTATGTGAAAGGGTTGCTAAAAAAGTTTAAAACAGAAGATACAAAGCCAATGACACTCCAACTCAAATTTGGATGTTGATGAATTTGGTCCCTCGATGAATGAAATTATGTACAAAGGGATAATTGGATCGTTGTTGTACTTGACTGCAAGTCTTCTATATATTTTTCAGTGTTGGAATATGTGCTAGGTTCAAATCAAAGCTTAAGGAGTCCCACTTGAAGGCTACTAAAAGAATACTAAGGTACCCGAAGAAGACATAAGATCTGGTCCTATATTATCCCAAAGATGATTCTTTTGAGTTGATTAGCTATGTTGATCTTGATTATGTTGTATATGAAGTAGATATAAAGAGAATTTCTGAAATGGCTTGCTTCCTTGAATCATGTCTTGTATCTTGGTGAACCAAGAAACAAAATTCTATCACTCTTTTAATAGTTAAAGCTGAATACGTAGCTATTGCCTCTTGTTGTACTCAATTACTAGGGATAAAATAGTAATGAAAGGATTTTCATATCATCACACACACTACTTCATTGTTATGTGACAAAACAAGTGCTTTGAATATAGCAAGAAATTTGGTTCATCACAAGGGGAGAAAGCACATGATGTGAGAATCACTTTCTTAGGGACAATGTCCAAAAAGAAAATATCTGCATGCAATTTTGCAAAATTGAAGATCAAAATGCAGATATCTTTACAAAGGAATTAATAGAGATAAATTTGAGAAGAATGGGCTAAAGTTGGGGATTTTAAAGCTTGAATGAGCTCTTGGCTTTTGGATGCAAATCATCTTTTTTTTGTCTATGATTAAAAGGGCAGGTATCCTTTTATTTTTGTAATACTAAACTATGGTAAATACAATTGTAGTACCTTTTTGCAGGTACACATTCATAAATAATTCAAACGAGATAGTCAGAAGATGGAAAACAATTTTGAGCATAACATCTTAAACATCAGAAGGACATGGTCCTCACTTAAAGGGTAGCACTTTGTTCATTACATTCGATTTGCAATTCTAAAGCATAATTACTACTCTTTGTAAGCTTTGTGTCACCTGATATATTTTACATCAATCTGAAAAGTTGCTCCATCGCTTACACTTTCCAATGGACCTAGCACCTTTCTATTTACTTATTCTTCCCCATTCGCGAAACTAAAAAGACTCATAGGATTATATATATTGTAGCTCCTTCTTTGGGATTTTTCGTAATCACAAAATTTCATATTCTCTCTTAAATTTTATACACACCAATACCTTGCTCTTAAAAAATGTCTCAATCCTCGAACTCAAATCAAGAAATGTTACAAGCTTTAAATGAAATAGTACTACATACTAGTGTTGTTGGCGAGACTTCCATTCCTTCTTTTCAAATCTCCTCCATTGAAACTAATGAAATGAACCCTATTTCTTCTATCCAAAATCCCCAGTCTGAAGACACTTTTGAAATCCCTGACATAAAATCCAAATATCTAGTTCCCTTTGACTCTGTACAACTTGTTCTCCTCTTAGTTTGATAACACTAATATACAACCTCAACTTTATTCTCCCTCAAATCTCTCTTCTGACTTGGCTGTAGAGGGTGATTTGCGTGAGGATAAGTGGTGAATCAAACATTCTCACAATAAGTGAGAAACTTATGGCAAGAAGTTGGTCTAAGAGGAATGAGGGTTTGCATGCTCCTTTTGCTGATGAAGAAAAAAAGGAAGTGATGAACGTAGAACTAAGTCAGACTCCACAATCAATTGCTCTTGAGAAAATTTTCCTATGAAAGATAAAACTTTTAAGGATAGAGATAATAAAGATAGACTTCCACTTTCATGAAAAATTAGGAGAAAAATGGTTTCAACTGTCATGACTCAAACCTAGGGCCTAGACATGACACGGCGCATGAGGAACCCAAAGGGATCCCAAGCAAGCCTCTTAACATATCATTACACATTCTTGGTCACAGAAACAACAAAATACAATAAGATGTATTAAATAGGGATAAACGAGGCTAAGAGATAACTTTCATATCATAAACATCAAGAGTCAAGAGAGAGTGAAAGCTCATAGCATAATGTAAAACATATCCAACAACACCCTAGAACTTAGATACTTAGCGGGGACCAAGACAAGCTACCGGGCTAACCCTCATAGTCAACATATATATTAAAGAAAGATATATTTAGTATATAGTATGAGATCATAAAGATTGTCCTGGAAATAAAGGACTCACCAATGATCTTGAGATGAGTCGTGCATGTCATTTGTGTTGTGAGTTTTTGCTTTGTCTCTTGTGTACACTTGTGTCACCTAGAACTTTTCGTATTGGTCTTGATAGACTATGGTTGAAAAATTTATATTTGTCATTCCTTAGTTTTAATTAACTCCACTTAACCTAAATAGCCACCAAATGCATTGATTTTGTCCCTAGTGTCCCTTTTGAGCTTAATCTATAATGACCTATTTGGTCATTTTTGGCTTTATCTTTGAGAATTACTGTTTTACCCTCTCGTAAGATGTTTTAGGCCAAATATGGACTATTTGAATGATTAGAATATAAATCAGAGCTTTGAAAGTTGAAAAATATGAGTTTTGGCCTTTTTGAGAACTTAAGTTGTTGAAAAAGTGAGTTTTTGTGTCATTCTGAGTTTTGGAAGTCGGATCGGGGATCCGTTGATTCTATTACCTCCAAAATATTGAAGCTGAACTATAGGAAATTGCAAAGGTGAATTAAGAGTTAAAATGAGGTTTTTGGGCCCAAATTTGTGATTTTTGTCATTTCCATAACCAAAGTTTGACTTTGGTCAACATTCGGAATTCAGAAGCTCAGATGAAAATTCTGATAATTTTAATAGTTCCTGATGGTGAAACTAACGCTAAAAATTTTTACCTCATAATTTTTGGAATTTTCGAGAGTAGTTTTGGTATTTTCAGTCTTAAACTAGTTTTATTTGCTTGCATTGTTAAATATGTCATGGAGACCTCAGAATCAAATTCCGATGAATCCGTTAAGTCCGGGCTGCCATTCTAGTATGCATATATATAAAGTTTATGAAATCTTGAGTTCGGATGAGTTCCGAGGGTCAGTTTTGAGTTTTGGCATTGGCTAGTGTGAGGGGTATCTGGTGCAACTCAAGTTGTACTCTGCCTTCGCGGATCGTGGAGCTATAAGCACTTTTGTGCTCCGCGATTGTGGACAAGGTTTCGGCTTCACAGAGAACAATTTTACTGTGTCATTTTTGAAGATGTAAAAACCCTATTTTCACTCCATTTTCAATATTTCAAGCGTTGGCGGACGATTTTTGACAAGGATTTTCAGAGAAATCTTTTGGGTAAGTGTTTCTAAAATAGTTTTTATTAATTTCCATTGTTTTTATCCTAATTTTGTCATGAATTTCATGATTTTGAATGTCCAAAATTGAGGATTTTCAGTCTATTATTTCTCCATGGATTTGAACTCGATTTTAGTGAAATTTTCACTCACGAACTCATTTTTTCATGTAGAATCCAATTTTGAAGTCAATTTCAGATTTGACACTTTCAAATTTTAGCCCTAATTTTGATCATTTTTCCCCTATGCCTAAAATATGCCAGTAAGTGTACCAAAATGCACCTCTTCATGCATAGTATTCATTCTTGATAGTGGTTGGTAGATCCACGGTTCATTTTTGAAACGACCCCGAAAAGTGCCAAAAAATGAGCCTCGGAATGCCCAGAATTTTAAATTCCATATATCTCAAACACCATTCGTTATTTCAAAAATTTGACTCCATGTTCGTGATCAAGGGGTCAAAATTAGGTCAAAAAGGGTCTAACCCTATTTAAGAGCGAAAGATTAGCAATCCCAACATTCATAATTTTTCTTATCTAGAATCGATCCGCGATAGCATCACGATGTACAGCTTTTGCGGACATATATTATTTTGGCATCCATGATAGGTCTACATCGCGGACCAGATGCATACCTTTGTATTTTGTTGCCAGTGATTTCTATCTCGGTCTTAGGCTTTTAGGCACTTCCCAAATATGTTTTTACCTATACTTAGCCAAATTTCACCCTCATATCATCCTAAACATTTCCCTATACTCATTCAAATACTTAGTCATATTTTCACTCCCAAAACTCAAGTCTGAAACCCTCATCCCAAGCTAAAATTCTCCTTCAGGGCTCTTCTTCAAGCTTCAAGTCTCCATCTCCAATCTTCACCGAGCTCATCTCTAAGCTAAGGTATATGAGTTTCTTTCATGGGTTCCTTTCACCCATGATATCCAACCCTCTTTTCACTTAAATTGCATGATTTAAAGTTGATTTACAAATGGGTCTTACTTATTATGAAATTCATTGCATACTATGTTAAAGCTATGTAAATTTGTGACTGTTTTACGATGTTTTGAGCTATAAATCTTTGATATATTGTAAGATTTGATGAGAGATTTTGATGTGTATGTCTTCGGGGTGTTGCAAGTTGTTGATTGATTATTTTATAATTGATTTTTTTGCATGATTTCATCTCTATATTACATGGTCTTTTACCTCACTACACACCTGCCAAGTATTTGATAAAATGTCCAACTAGGGTTTATTGTAGAATTGAAGGTCCAAAGCATAAGATATGGTATGAGTCATATGATTGATTTTATGATGGTGAAATGAGCTTATGTACATGACAAATTCTATAGAAAGTGTTGCATTAGACCATGCCCAATCTGGGGGTAAGAACTCGGATAACTGAGATAGGGGTTTGTACTCATTAATCGATGGAAGGATTATTACTTCTCCACCTAGTGATGGTGCGGCATCATCACTAATAGAGATACGGGATGTACTCATCAACTGAGTGAAGGGTTAGGACTTCACCACCTAGGTGATGGGGCGACATCATTACCAACCTAGTTGGGGGTTTGTACTCATCAACACGAGTGAAGGGTTAATACTTCACCACCTAAGAGATAGGGCGACATCATCACTAACCTACCAAGGGTTTGTACTTTGAAAATATAATTTGGCGTATTCTACACATATGATAACTTATATGAGCGAGAGTTTCTTAAGCATGTTTTACTTTAGCATTAGTCATACATGTGATATTACCATATTATGTCTATTGCCTACTGTTATGCATTTTGATTATGATTTGTATTTCTTGTTGCATTGTATCCTACATCCTTAGTACATTTAAATGTACTAACACATACTCTTGACTATATGATATCACCATGTAGGAATCGAAGCCAAATTGATCATCCTCCTTCTCTACTTGGCTAGTTTGGTGCTACTCAAGCTAGTTGGTGAGTCCTCCATTTCGCGGACCTTAGTCTATGATTTGCCTTACATTGTATTGGGACACTCTACTTTATGTTCTATTTTGACTATGAGGGTGAGTCTAGTTACTTTGTCTTGCCCCCCGCTGTTATTTATGCATTTAGAAGTGTTAGTTGGACAAGTCATTTATCTATGATATGAGATTTGACTCTTTGTCTCTTGATGATCATGATTTGCAAGCTATCCCTTAACCATTTTGCCCCTTATTCTTACCTTATGTTGTTTTACATTGCTTCTGAGACTAAGAATATGTAATGATATTCTGAGAGGCTTGCTTGGGGTCCCTAGGTTCCCTTGCGCCGTATCATCTCTAGGCCCTAGTATTTGGTCATGAAAAACTTGGTATTAAATCTCTTGGTTAATCGATCCTCGGGGTCCAACACATTGCATCGATTAGAGTCCTATTCATAGTTGTGAAGCACGCCATGACTATGAATAGGAGGCTATGAGAAGTTTTAAGAAATATTTTCGTTCTTCATGTTCTAAGGCGTGCTATAGAGTTGTGATAAGTTTTCCCCCTAATGATTGTTCTTTTCTATGCTAGAGCATGCCAAACACTAGAGGAAGATGGACCCAAACTCCAGAGGAGTAACCTACAAATGGTGAGCTCTGGGATACTCTTACTATACTTGAGCAAGTGGTGACCAACCAAGTTAATCAATGGACCTAAGCCCCTCATGCTTACTACCTCGGGAGCTAGGGTAAGAGACGCCATGAGGATGAATACTCCGATTTCTATGGGGCAAAGGTGGATGAAGATCCACAAGAGTTCATTAATGAGGTCTATAAAATCTTGAATATCATGGGTGTTAGGCCGAATAAAAATGCAGAGTTAGCGGCATACCAACTCAAAGATGTTGCTCAAATATGGTATGATCAATGGAAAGGTGAGAAGGGGGTTGGTAATGTGGTGCTTTAGGAGGAGTTCAAATTGGCTTTCCTTAATAGCTTTTTCCCTCGTTCTTAGGGAAGCTAAGTTGGTGGAGTTTTTATGAACCTGAAATAAGGTGCTATGAGCGTGAGGGAGTATGTCCTCAAGTTTAATCAACTTTCAAAGTATGCTCCTCAATTGGTGGCCGATCCTAGAGGATCTAGGATGAATAAATTTGTGATGGGGGTCTCTGACTTGGTAAGTGAAGAATGTTGGTCCATTAAGCTAATTAGTGATATGGACATATCTTTGTTGATGATATATGTCGAGCAAATAGAGGAGGAAAAGTTGACAAAAAGGAGGGGCCATGAGGCCAAGAGAGCCCGGTTTGAGGGTAAGTTCCAAAAGGGTGCTAGAGTGCATCATGGGCAAAGGCATCCTCGTCTAACTAATAGGGGTTTTGCCAATGATCTCCCTAGGCCTCAAGGTGGTGGTGTTGTGTCTCCCATTGATGTGTCTCCTAGATGCGGGAAAGGTCATAATGGCCTGCGTTTGAAGGGATCTAATGCATGTTTGGGTTGTGGGGAGCTTGGTCAGAAGAAGACAGATTGCCCAAGAAATCATGGCAAAGTTCGGCGTGCAAATGCGGTTCCATTAGGTAGAGGTGGGCCTCAAGGCGGTGCCCTAAGGCACAACTAGTTTTATGCTCTACATGGAAGGCAGGGGGTAGGTGAGGTCCCCGATGTTGTTAACAGTATGCTGAAAATCTTTGATATGAATGTATATGCTTTGATTGATCTGGGTGCCACTCTTTCCTTTGTAACGTCTTTTGTTGCTAAAAAGTTCCATGTCCCTCAGTTGTTGCATGAATCATATGAAGTGTCTACTCCTATTGGTGCCTCCATTGTTTCTAGGAAAGTTTATAGGAGTTGTCCTATTTGAATTTTGCATAAGTTATTGCCTTGTGATCTTGTTGAATTAGACATGGTAGATTTTGATGTTATACTAGGGATAGATTGCTTGCATGCCTACTATGCTTCCATTGATTAAAGAACACGTAGGGTCAAGTTTTAATTTTCTAATGAACCCATCCTTGAATGGGAAAGTCAAGATGTGGTAGTCAAGGGTAGATTCATTTCATGCATTAAAGCCCATAAGTTGATTTCTTGGGGATGTTTGTATCATCTTGTGAGGGTTAAAGATGTGGAGTCCAAGATCCCTTCCATTGAGTCGGTCCTCGTTGTAAATGAGTTTCTCGTGTTTTCCCAAATGACCTTCCCAGTGTCTCTCCAGAAAGGGAGATAGATTTTGGCATAGATCTCTTTCCCGACACTCAACCTATCTCCATTCCACTTTATCATATTGCCCCGGCGGAGTTGAAGGAGTTAAAAGAGCAATTAAAGGATTTATTGGAAAAGGGATTTATTAAACCTAGTCAATCACTTTGGAGTGCTCCGGTGTTATTTGTGAAAAAGAAGGATGGGTCACTTAGAATGTACATTGATTACCAACAACTCAATAGGGTCACTATAAAGAATAGATATTCTCTTCCAAGGATTGATGACTTGTTTGACCAATTGATAGGGGCTAGCTTCTTCTCTATGATTGATCTTCGATTCGGGTATCATCAAGTGAGGGTGAGAGAGTGTGATATTCCTAAGACTCCCTTCCGGACTAGAAATGGGCATTATGAGTTTGCCGTGATGTTTTTTGGGTTAATGAATGCACTAGACATCTTCATGGATCTAATGAATAAGGTCTTCAAACCTTACCTTGATTCCTTTGTCATGGTCTTCATTGATGATATATTGGTCTATTTACATAGTAGGGAGGAGCATATGGGTCATTTGAGGATTGTGTTGCTAAGGTTGAGAGAGGAGAAATTGTATGCCAAATATGAAAAGTGTGAATTTTGGTTGAAGGAGGTTGCCTTCTTAGGTCATGTTATGTCGGGGGATGGTATTAAGATGGATCCTAAGAAAATTAATGTGATTAGAAACTGGCCTGGTCCATTGAACCCATTGGGTATTAGGAGTTTCTTGGGCCTTGCGGGTTACTATAGAAGTAATTGAATAGATTCTCCACCATTGCTTCCCCTATGACCAAATTGACTAAAGAAAATGTTAAGTTTGTGTGGACCGATGAATGTGAGAGAAGCTTCCAAATACTGAAGGATAGGCTTGTGTCCGCTCCTTTATTGTCACTACTAGATGGGCTTAAGGCTTTTTTTGTATATTGTGAGGCATTAAGAGTTGGTTTGGGTTGTGTGCTAGTGCAAATTGGCAAGGTCATAGCTTATGCTTCTAGAGAACTCAAGGTACATGAAAGGAACTACCCTACCCATGATTTAGAGTTGGCCGCTTTTGTATTTGCATTAAAGATTTTGCGTCATTACTTGTATGGGGTGCATGTTGATATCTTCACCAATCATAAGAGTATTCAATATATCTTCACTCAAAAAGATATCAACTTGAGACAAAGAAGGTGGCTAGAACGTCTCCAAGATTACGACATAAGTGTGCATTATCATCCAGCTAAGGAAAATGTGGTGGCAGATGCTTTGAGTCGGGTATCCATGGATAGTCTAGCTCATGTTGATGGTGGTGATAGGGAAATAGTCAGAGAGGTCCATAAATTAGAAAGATTGGAGGTTAGGTTGGAAGAAGTGGCTGATGGTGTTGTTGTTGATGGTTCGAAATCTTTTTTGATTGATGAGTTGATAGCAAAACAAGATCTTGACTCTTCCTAGCTTGAATTGAAGGCCTTGGTGAAAGAGGGTAAAGTAGAGGTTTTCTCCCAAGGGGGGAGATGGTGCCCTTAGTTACCAAGGTAGGTTGTTTGTGCCCTGTGTTGATGGTTTGAGGGAGAAAATTCTTGATGAGGCCAATAATTATCCTTACTCTATCCATCTCGATTCCACAAAAATGTATAGATACTTGAGGGATGTTGATAAGATCGAGGTTAGAAACTACAATAATACGGAGTTAATACTAGAATACAGAAACAACAACAAAAAAAGAAAGATAAAAACTAATTGAATATGGAGGAAATTCAAAGGAAAGATCCAAGAATTTCCAAGGAATTGATATTCTAAGGCTTTGACAAGATCCAAGTAACATCGCAAAGATTTATGGAAGAAATCTAATGCCTTTACTTGAGAAAACGAATCAAAACATTAGATTCGGATCATGACAACTTCATGAGTAACTAAAGAAAATAATTAGTATGTAAACTAATCACCTTGGAAAGAGTACCAAAAAGAAATCAAAGATATCACAAGAAGGAAGTACTTTATACCTCAAACTATGAACTAGTAAAGGCTTAAAGATAAATTCTCAAAGAACAAGTCACAAAGGTTCAATAGAACTCTCTCAAACATTATTAATATCAATCTAATTATCCTTCGTGAAAAAAAAGTTTCCTATATATATTATAGGGTCCTTGGATGTCCAAGACTCCTTAGGTTAGGCCCAAGGAGTATCCAAAACCTAGAAAGAAATTTACAATGTAAATCCCACTATAGAAAGGAAATAAAGTTACCTTAATTAGGAATAGACCTAGTAGTTCTAGGAAAGCATTAAATGGTATTAGAATACCTTAAAAGAACATGTAAAACATTAATAAAATGTATATAAATAAGGAAATAAGTTAAAACCCAACCAGGAAAAGAATCTTGACAAATTTGGAAAGTTTGACTAGTCTTGTCTGCAAACTTGGGCAGAAAGAACCTTTGTTGTGACTGATTCTTGGACTCTTCTTGATCTTATTTTCATGAAATTTAACCATAAAATTCTTCATCTTTGACTTGAATTTTGGCCACCAAATAATTGTACCATTTGGACAATTCAGCCTTCTTGGGCTTTAGCTCTTCTTCCCCAACAAGAAACCTTTGGATCTGCAATTGAAGCCCATTGAGCTTATCATTGAACTCCTTGGTTTGAGATCTTGTTATAGGCCTCCTTTGATCTTCTAAAGCTTTATCCTTTTCATCCTTTTCCTTCAAAGGAGTAGAGCTTTGTACGATGCTATCAGATGTGTATTGGTGGGGAGACCTGAAGAGGGACACTACCCGATTCGTTTTCGGTTGCCATAGTAGTCAACAAGTTATAGCCGAACACAAAAGGTCGGGTGGCCTAACCCAATACATAGAGATTCCCAATTGGAAGTGGGGTGATTAATATGGATTTTGTGGTTGGGTTGTCCAAGACTAGGAAAGGTTTTGATTCCATTCGGGTGGTGGTTGATCGGATGATGAAATCTACTCACTTTCTACCTGTTAAGACCATTTATGGAGCTGAAGAGTACGCAAGGTTATACATCCATAAGCTAGTAAGGTTGCATGGGTTTTTTTTGTCCATCATATTGGATCGTGGTTCACAATTCAGTTCATTCTTTTGTAGGTCTTTTCAAAAGTCTAAGTACAAAAGTTCACCTTAGTATGGCCTTTCACCCTCAAATAGATGGCCAAGCCGAAAGAACCATTCAAACCCTGAAATCAGATATATCACAAAAAGAACATACTTTATACCTCAAACTATGAACTAGTAAAGGTTTAAAGATAAATTCTCAAAGATCAAGTCATAAAGGTTCAATAGAACTCTCTCAAATATTATTAATATCAATCTAATCTTCTTCTAATGAAAGAAATAAGACTCCTATATTTATATTATAGGGTCCTTGGACATCCAAGACTCCTTAGGTTAGGCCTAAGAAGTATCAAAAACCTAGAAAGAAAATTACAAGGTAAATCCTACTCTAGAAAGGAAATAAAGTTACCCTAATTAGGAATAGACCTAGTCGTTCTGGAAAGCATTAAATAGTACTAGGACACCTTAAATAGAACAAGGAAAACATTAATAACGTATATATAAATGAGAAAATAAGGTAAAACCCATCTAGGAAAAGAATCTTGACAAATTTGGAAAGTTTGACTAGTCTTCCCTGCAAACTTGGGCAGAAAGCAACCTTTGTTGTGGCTGATTCTTGGACTCTTCTTATCCTTATTTGCACGAAATTTAACCCTAAAATTCTTCATCTTGGACTTGATCTTGGGTCACCAAATAATTGCACCATTTTGGACAATTCATCCTTCTTGGTCCTTAGCTCTTCTTCCCCAACAAGACACCTTTGGATCTGCAATTGAAGAGTATTGAGCTTATCATTAAATTTCTTGGTTTGAGATCTTGTTATGAGCATCCTTTTATCTTCTAAAGCTTCATCCTTTTCATCCTTTCCCTTCAATGGAGTAGATTTTCATATGATGCTATCATTGTGTCCTAGATATGTTGGTCCTTATGAGGTCTTGAGGAGGGTTGTCAAGATAGCTTATGAATTGAAGTTGTCTATTGAAATGAATTTGGTTGAGCCAGTGTTTTATGTCTCAATGTTGAGAAAATGTGTTGATGACCCTAATGTTATTGTGCCCCTTGATATTGTGGGTGTTGTTGAGGATAACTTGACCTATCAGGAGGTTTCGGTTCGAATCCTAGATAGACAAGTGAAGTGATTAAGAATATGCTTAGAGTTAGTGTTTTGGAGTTTAAGGGTAGTTGTAATGAACATCTTCCACTCATTGAATTTGCTTACAACAATAGCTAGCACTCAAGCATTGGTATGGCTCCCTTTCAAGCTCTTTATAGTAGGCATTGTAGACCCCTTGTTTGGTGGTTTGAAGTGGGGGAAAGCAATTTACTAGGTCCATATTTGGTCATGGAAACCTTGGATAAGGTGAGGCTGATTAGGGAGAGATTGAAAATAGCCAAAGTAGACAAAAGTCATATTCTGGTATGAGTAGAAGAGATGATGAGTTTGAGGTTAGTGACTGGGTCAATTTGAAAGTCTCACCCACAAATGATGTAGTTTGGTTTGGAAAGATGGGGAAATTAAGCCCAAGGTTTGTGGGTCTTTATAAAATTTTGAGGACGATTAGTAAGGTTACATATGAGTTGGAGTTGCCTATAGAGATGGACATGGTTCATCCGGTGTTCCATGTTTCCATGTTGAGAAAGTGTTTGGGTGACCCAAGTGCAATAGTACGCTTGGATGTTTTTGGTGTTGCAGGACACAATTTGACTTATGAGGAGGTTTAGGTGATAATTTTTGGTAGACAAGTGAAGAGGTTGAGGAACAAAGATGTAGCTTCTGTCAAGGTCCTTTGGAGGAACCAATAAGTTGAAAACGCCATATGGGAAGCCGACGCAGACATGAGAAAGCGATATCCATATGTCCTCCACTCTACTCAAGACAAAGGTACTAATTTGTAACACCCCACACCTTACCATACTAATACTATGCAAATGAAATATGATATGATCTGGTTAAACTAGCAAGTTTTCAAAAGTGTTTGAATCTCGCGTCAATGGGCTATATGTGCATCTAGTGCTTAAGAGGGTCGAGTGTATATATGTTTTGTGTCAAAATGAGGAGATTACGGACTTAAAATGAAGTGAGAGAATTGAGGTGCTTGTAGGACTTAGAAGC
>JAABOM020103243.1:0-25841 GCA_011800125.2 Solanum clarkiae | reverse complement strand
CCCATACATAGTCACCTTCAAATCTGCATACATACATGGATACCAAGTTACATGGGTTCTTTTTGCCAAATAAAGTTTACAAGTTATTTCTTTTCATACGCATTTCATTATATATGTAACATACTTTTCTCATTGTCACATTGTCTTGTATGATTATCTACATGTCACATGTTACATCTACAGTCCTACAGCTCCAATATTGTGACTACCAAAAGAATCATCTCAAATATAATTGAAAGATAAAGTATATTGTTTATTGATGGACGGTAGCCCAAGGAGTGGAAGAATCACCTAGCCAGGGATGATCCTATCATGGGTGATAGCCCAAGGGGTTAAGGAAGAACCTAGCCAGGGACGATCCCGATACAGTTTTTCCACTGATTAGCTAGTCATTTGTATTACATGTTGTGCACAGATTATACAATAAAGGTAAAGTGATAAAAAAAACATAAAGTATATGATCCCACAGTAAAACTAAAGGTGGTCTGTTACCCTACACCAATGCGTAGTTTCATATGAGTTGTTACTTCATGTATAGTATTTTCTACATTACATATTTAGTACGTTATCTCGTACTGACATCCCTTATGGGGGACCTGCATTTCTTGCTGCAGGTACAAGTGCTAGTAGATTTCCCTAGTAGGAGTAAAGGATATTCAACTGCTATTACTAAGCTCTAGGTTGCTTCGGAGTTTGTGCATCTAGAGCTTATATTTTTTTATTGTACAGTTAGTTGAGGCGGAGCCTGTCTTGACCCTTATCAGATACTTTTCCTTATCTAAAAGCTTTGTAGACTATGTAAATTAAAGTGTGGTCATGTCTCGTACTTTAAACACCGTGGCCTTAGCCATATGCATTCCCTTTTGGCTTGTTATCACTGTTTATTTTCTTAAAAGCATGTCAAAGGTACTAATCCTTTATAATATGTATAGAGAGCGCATAGATATAGATTGGTTCTCCTGAGCCTTATTGGCAATGGGTGCAAGTCCTCCCTAACGAGGCTTTGGGCATGACACTTACCTCTCCCCTTCATCAAATTTTCCTCCTCCATTTGTTCGGGATAGGTCATTAAGAAGTCAAAATCCATGTCGCTAATCAACATAGAAGACCGGCACTCCTTACTCACCAAGTTAGAGACACCAAGTACGAACTTATTGATCCTAGCCCTTGGGTCGGCAACCAAGTGGGGAGTATATTTAGATAGTTGGTTGAACTTGAGGTCATACTCCATTACACTCATAGAAACTTGTTTCAAGTTCATGAACTCCACCGATTTAGTTTCCCTAAGCTCAAGTAGGAAGAACTAATTAAGAAAGGCCACTTCGAACTCCTCCCATAGGACCATATTTCCAATCCCCTTCTCTTCTTTTCATTGGTCATAACATATTTGTACTACTCCTTTGAGTTGGTACGCCACCAACTCTGCCTTTTCATTTAGCCCAACACCTATGATATTAAAGATCTTGTAGACCTCATCAATGAACTTTTGTGGATCTTCATCTATCTTTGACCCATAAAATACCAGAGCATTCATCCTCAAGCAGTCCCTTACCCTAGCTCCCAAGGTAGTAGCATGAGGGGCTTGGGCCCATTGTTTAACTTGGTTGGCCACAACTTGGGCAAGCACAGTGAAAGGATCCTGAAGCTCACCATTGGCAGTTTGATCCTCGGGGGTTTCGTCCCTTCTTCCTCGAGTGTTAGACATGATCTAGCATAGAAAAGAACAATCTTCAAGAGAGAAAACTTACCACAACTCTATAGCATGATTTAGAACATGAAGAAGGGAAACATTTCCTAAAATGTCTCATAGCCTCCTATTCATAGTTATGGCGCACTCCCAAACCATGAATAGGACTCTAATCAACTTGGTGTGTTGGACTCCAAGGATATATCAACCTAGTACTCTGATACCATCTTTGTCATGACCCAAGCATAGGGCCTAGACATGACCAGTGAATAGGGAACCCGAAGGCACCCCAAATAAGCCTTTTAGTATATCATACACACATCCATGGTCGTGGAAGCCAGACAAACAACTTACGAAATATAAACAAGAGAAATTGGGACCAAGGGAAAGAGAAAAGAGAGAGTAATACTTAAACATCATAGATGAGTCAAAGCTCAAGCATAATACACAACACCTACAACAAACACCTCTACAAATAGATACTTAGCGGGGGTCAATACAAAGCAACTGGGCTCAGCCTCATTGTCAAAGTAGCAATAAAGAAGAAAGTATCAATATATAGAAAAAGAAACATAGACCAACATCCACAAAATGGAGGACTCACCAACTAGCTTGAGAGACAAGCGCACCAGCCACGTGGAGGAGGAGGATGGCCAAATGGAGATTTGGTTCCTACATAGTGCTATCATATAGGCATAGAATATGCGTAAGTACGTTTGAATGTACTAATTATGTAGGATACAATGCAACAAGGGATAAGAAACACGATCAAAATGCATAATCATAAGCAATAAATACCATATTATCAATGTGATATGTATGAATGATACATGAAGTAAAACATGCTTACATAAAACACATTACATAGATAAGAATAAACCATCATCATAGACCAAGCAACTAGTACTCGAAATCCAAGGCTTAACACACCGTAGTGGTCGAGGTACTAACCCTTCATTATCCATATATATAAATTCATTTCATCATCATTTCATTGTCATATAATCATCATAACATCATTCAATTCATAAGAGATGCTTTGGGACATCAATTCCCCAAGAAACCCTAGCCAAACATTTTCTCAAACATTTGGCGGGTGTGTAGTGCTAGTGTAAAATCGTGCAATTCAAGAGTGAAATAATGCATAAAAATCTTTTGTAAAACAATCAATCAACACCTTGCAACACCCTCAAGCAAATATATATCAAAACTCGCCTCAAATCTTACAATAGAGACAAGATTTATAGCTCAAAACATAGCAACACAATAACAATTTCACATAGTTTTATCATAGTGTGCAGTAAATTTAATAATATGCAAGACCGATTTATAAATCAACTTTAAATCATGCAATTTGAGTAAAAGGATACTTGGGTATCATGGGTTAAAGGAACCCATGAAAGAAACCCACGTGCCTTAGCTTTAGGAAAAAACTTGAAGAAGTTTGGAGATGGAGACTTGAAGCTTGGTTGAATTCCTTAAGATACAGAGAGGGTTTTGGCACTTTAATTTTGAGAGAAATATAAGACTAAGTGTTTGAGTAAGTATTGGAAATGTCTAGAATGATATGAGGGTAAAAATGGCTAAGTATGGATATTTTCACGCGTGAGAACATTTAGGCCCAAGACTTAAAATTCTTACGGAAGTTAAAAAAATACACAGAAAAAGAACACTGGCACGTCGCACCAGCATCGTGCATAGCATTTTAGATATCACATTTTGCAATTTTTGGATTTTGATACGATTGCTCTAAAATAAGGGTTAGACCTTTATCCCCCTAAATTTGACCCCATGAACAAGAATATGAAATTGGATTTTCGAAATAACGCATGAATTTTGAGATATATGAAAATTAAAATTTTGGCATTTCTGAGGCACATTTTCAAGCGCTTTTTGGGGTTGTTTCAACAACCTATGAAGCTAGCCATGAGAAGTTCCAGATATAATTTAAGGGGGCATTTATTAAGGTGTTTTTGATAGTTTGACTCATCCCAAGGCTTTTTATGACCTTTAAACAACCCTTTACATTCCTAAACCTCTCCTACACTAATTCTAATCCCTAATTTAAGACTAACACCTAGTTTCTAGAATTAAACTCTCAAAATTCTCTCTAAGTCTGATGTTCAAGATTCAAGCAGGATTCAATTGGGGCTTCTACTTCAAGCCAAATTCTTCTCAAACTCATCTCCTAAGCAGGGTATTTGGGTTTTGATTCTTGGTCCCCTTCAACCAAGAAGACCCAAAATTCTTTCACTTGAATTTTAGCTTGCTTTAAATATAGGTTTTCATTGCTGGGATCTATTATATTAAATTAATATGTGTGTTGTAATCTATTTATGATTTTAAGTTACTTTAAGCCCTAATATGGTGGTTTGCATTGAGATTATGAAGCTAGGAAAGTGTATTTCCCTTTTTAAGATAGATTTATGCTTGGGTAACCTATATTATGATTCTAACATGAGTTTTTTTTACTTGTTCCTTTACTTAAATTTTATAATGTATTGTTGAATTAAGTTTGAATCTCTAGTACCCATGATATTCCCATCTGATTCATAACATATGCATTATGACCATCAAATTTTAAGAAAATTATGATGTGGGTCAAGATCCAATGATATTTATGTATATGATTTTGATGAGATTATGGTTATGAACAATAATTAAGCATGAAACTATGAATATGAGTATGATACAAGTTTATTACCATTATGAGATAATTTGCTAGTATTATGAACTTGACTTCTACATGAATATAAACTATATGGGTATGCACATTATATGACATCATCTTGCATGAGTATGTAATCAGAAGTGTGTATTGATGAGGATGGGCACAACCCTCGCTTTACACAGTGCATATATGAGGATAGGTACAACCTTTCCTATGTACATGTATGTATGATCTAAGTGTGTACTGATGAGGATGGGCACAACCCTCCTTTTACACAATGTGTAGATAAGGATAGGTACAACCTTCCCTATGCACATGTATGTATGAGCTAAGTGTGTATTGATGAGGATGGGCACAACCCTCCCTTTATACAATGTATAAATGAGGATAGGTACAACCTTCCCTATACAAAGTTATGTCATGAGCTAAGTGTGTATTGATGATCATGGGTACAACCATCCCTTTACACAATTCAAGCAAGGAGTGACTCATTGAATGCTAGTATATGTGGGTTATGGCTACTCTATGGTTATCATGTGATATATTGTGCAGTTTAACATCACCTCTCTTTCATGTTGCATGCCTGCATACTAGTACATTCAAATGTACTACCGCATACTTTTTGCCCACATGATCTAATCATGTAGGAACTAGAGATTACCTTCCTCCACCGTTTGATAGCTAGATTAGATTTAAGACATTCGTTATGGTGAGTCATATCTTTCAAGGGCAAGCCACCATTCCTCTACCTATGAATTCTTTTCTATGTTATTTACTTTGAGGTGAGCCTAGGACATGTCTTGGCCCCCATCTTATCGTATGTTTAGAGGAATTGTTGGACATCTTGTGGACTCTTCACAAATCTATGTGTTATGTATTGTGTTTGAAACCTATAATTATGGTTGTCTATTGTATATGGCTATTATGGATTGATTATGAGAATTATGACAAGTATGTAAGATTTGACATGGAAATGTGGAAGATCTTATGTCCTGTATTGCCCCACAGAGTAAGTTATACTTACCCGCCTTTAGTCTTTAAGTGCTACATATTATGTGAATCCATGTTAATCCTTTTTCCTATGAATTTCCCATAGCATGAGTCATACTTTCTCGTCCCTTACAACTATATGTTTACTATTTGTATATGCTTCCGAACCGATGATGTGAATATGGATACTTTGAGACTTATTTGGGAACTATTAGGTTCTCATTTGCCATGTCACTCCTAGACCTCAGGTCCGGGTCTTGACAGTATTGGATCACAGTCTCACAACCTCATCATGGAGAATTTTTCTAACTGAGGTGATATGGAGAAGTACACAAACAGTGTGGCTTGGTACAATCCGTATAGCCCTTCCGTATGGATGTCTATGTTGAATTTTTCTAAGTATGAAATTAACTTTTTTGGACCATTGTCAAGTGGAATTTTTCCAAGTGTTAGACCACGGGTAAGTATATGATCCGTATAGTGCCTCATGGACCGTACACCCCCTCCCTAAGACCTTGACTTCAATTTCCTACTCATTTTATTAATGGTATTTTCGTTATAACATGCCCAAAAGAAAAAGTACCCGAACATGCCTCGGAATGCCTAGAATTTTAAATTCCATATATCTCAAAATTTGTTTGTTATTTCGAAAATCCGACTTCAGATTCTTTTTCAGGGGGTCCAAATTAGGGGGAAAAGCGTCTAAAACCTATTTAAGAGAGAAGATTTAGCAATTATAAAATTTTAAGTGATGATTTCCGGTGAGCACTATGCGTCCTTGGCGCAACGCGGAAGTGTTTCACTTCTGTGTATTTTTATTTAGTTTGTCAAAATTTTTCTAAGTATTGGGTCCAAGTTTTCCCAAACATGATTTTACCTATACTTGGTAAATTTCACCCTCATACAATCCTAAACATTTCTCAAAACTCACTCAAACACTTAGTGATATTTTCACTCCCTAAACTCAAGTCCCAAACCCTCCTCCTAAGCTAAGGTTCACCTTCAAGGTTCTTCTTCAAGCGTCAAGTCTTCATCTCCAATCTTCACCAAGTTCATCTGCAAGCTAAGGTATGTATGTTGAACCATTGGGTCCTTTCACCCAGGGTGCCTAAGCTCCATTTTTTCTAATATTGCATGATTTAAAGTTAATTTTATATGTGGGTCTTGTATATTGAGAAATTTACTGCACAGTGAATTTAGTTCATGAAAGTATGGTTGTTTTAGCATGTTTTGAGTTCTAAATCTTCGATCTAATGTTGGATTTGATGAAGGGTTTGATGTGAATGTCTTGGGTGTGTTGCAAGGTGTTAATTAATGGTTTTATCACAGATTTTCTTACATGATTTCATCTCTACATTTCATGGTCTTTTACCCCCATTAAATACGCCCCAAGTGTTTGATAAAATGTCCGGCTAGGGTTTCTTGTGGAAATGAAGGTCCAAAGAATGAGATATCATATGATTGACTATATAATGATCAAATGAGCTTATGTACATGATATATATGTTTTATATAATTTGTTGCATTCGACCATGCCCGGTCTAGGGGATATAGGATCCCGGATAACCATGTGGGGGGTTATGTACCTTGCCACCAGGGTGTCCAGGTGTGAATGGAATCAACCATGTGAGGGGAATGTACCTTTCCACAAGGATGTCCAGGTGTGAATGGCATCAGCTATTTGAGGGGTATGTACCTTACCACCAGGGATCTAGGTGTGAATAGCATCAACCATGTGAGGGGTATATACCTTACCACCAGGGTGTTCAGGTGAAATGCCATCTCCCAAGAAAAGTTGGGATTCTAGCTTGGTCTCTTCTACACATATGATATTCGATAAGAGCATGAGCTACTTAACTATGTTTTACTTACGCGCTGATCATACTTGTCATATTGTTATACTGTGTCTATTGTCTAATGTATGCATATTGAGTATGATGTCTATCTATTGTTGCATTGCATCCTACATACTTAGTATATTCAAATGTACTAATGGATACTCTTGCCTACATGATATCATCATGTAGGAACCGATGCTCTAGTTGATCATCCTCCTCCTCCATGTGGCTAGTCAGTTCAACTCAAAGATGGTTGGTAAGTTGGTGAGTCCTCAACCTCGGGGACCTTAGTCTATGATGTTATTATCTATATATTGAGACACTTTCTTATGCTCTATTTTGACTATGAGGGTGAGCCCGTAACTTTGTCTTGGCTCATGCTCTATCTATGTATTTAGAGGTGTTTGTTGGACAAGTTATGTATCCGTGTTATGATATTTATGCAAGCTTTCCCGTAGCCGCATTGCCCCTATTCTTACTCTATATGTCTTTTTTGTGCTCTCATGATCAATGATGTGTAATGACAAGTTAACAGGCTTGTGGGGTTCCTTCGGGTTCCCCATTCGCCGTGTCACGTTTAGGCCCTAGACTTGGGTCGTCACATTCATAATCATAGATTACCCTAAGGGTCTTTGTGAATTTCTATGCTACCTAAAGACATCCAAATGACATATATTTTATTCCTCTTATTCAAATATATTCCTTCATTTAGAATTATATTAAGAACTCACTCAAGAACTCTTGTAAAGATTAAGGTTGTGAATTAAGGGAAAACTCTCATGTTCATCAAATTTCTTCTTGAATCTTCTCCATTAGCCAAGGTATGTGGAATTTATTCTTGTTCCCTTTAACCAAGAAGACCCAAACTCTTTTCACTTAATTTTCATGAATTTAGCGTTACTTTAAATATTGGTTTTTAAGATTATTGCTTATTTAATTCAATTGATGTATGGGCTATATTTTATTTTGAATCAAAAGTGATTTAAGCCATAATATGATGAATTGCATATACCTTGTGATGATTTGGATGTGCATGTCCCCTTCAAAGCTTGATTTGAGCATAAGTAATACATATTATGATTTAACTGTGAATGTTATTTATGGATTTACATGATTTTCATATTATATTGTTGATTTAAGATTGAATCTCTATTGTTCATACTATACTCATCTCATTCATGGCATATGTATACATGACTATGGTTTCCATGAAGATTATAAAGTGGGTTAAGCCCAAATATGTATACGTACATGATTTTGATAAAATTATGGTTATGACAAGAATGTAATCACATAAATGTCCAGGATGATGGCTCTTTGAGCAATTATGGGTATTTACACTACTATGTTTAAGGAGCATCAGTTCAGGTTGGAGGCACGGTGGGCTATCCCTAAGGGTCCATACTACTTTCTCATGAAGGTACTCAAAGGGGCTATTCCTATGCATGAAAGTATTACATGAAGTATGTTTTGTCTATTTAGCCCAAGTATGTATAATTATGAAATGTGATTTGGCCTTTAAGCCTAAGTATTCATGTAAATGATTTGACAAGACTTATGCCTCTTTTACAAGCACGTATATGGGTATTCATTCTTGTGGGATGATGACTTAGCACCAATGGGATTGGAGGTAGGGTGGGCTACCCCCAAGGGTCCATACTCCTTTCTCTTGAACTATGTGCCTAACATATGTATGTTATGTCCCTTTGTGGATTGTGACTGATTATAGATCTACCTTTGGTAAGTAGATCACCTCCTTATCCATTGTGGGGTAGACGATGGAGTTCAGAGTTATATCTCACTTGGTCTGATGTCGGTTACGGTCCCATCCCCTTATATGCAAGGTATTTTTGCATTCATGCATTATGCATTTCATGGCATATTGATGCACTATTCTCTTATTATATGATTCTTTCTATATATGTGCCCTTGTAATCAAACACTAAATGCAGGTTTACAAATATGTATGTATTGCAAACCTGCATACTTAGTACATTCAAACATACTAATGCATACTTTTACCTACATGATCTAATCGTGTAGGGACTGAGGAATACCTTCATCCACCATACAAAGGCTAGCTTAGATAGTGAGATATTTATTGTTGTGAGTCCTATCTTTCAAGGACAAAACACCATTACTCTACCTATGGTGGCTTGATCATGTTATTTACATCAAGGGTAAGCCCAGGAAATGTCTTGGCCCCGTCCTATACATCTTATGACTAGAGGAATTGTTGGACATCTTGTGTACTCCTTTACATTTATATGCTAATTATTGTATTCAGAGATTATGATTATGAATATGGTTATTTAGTGGTTATGATCATTACAGATTGATTATGAGATTATGTTATGGATTAATGCTATGATGTGGAAGATCCTGGGTCCCGTATTTCCCCCATAAAGTGAGTCCTACTAACCCACCCTTTAGTTTTTATGTACTAATGTCTTATGTGAATCCATATTACTCATTATCCCTTATTGCATCCCTATAGCGTGAGTCCTATCTTCCCGTCCCTTAGAACTATGTTTTTACTACTTATACGTGCTTCCAAACTAATAACATGTGAATGCATGCTATGAGGCTTGTTTGGGGACTTTCGAGTTCCCATTTGCCATGTTACTCCTAGTCCCTAGGTCAAGGCCATGACAAAGCAACAATAGCTAGGTAAGTAAATCATATATTTATATGAATTAAGAGTACGTACATACTTTCATGGTGGATTTTGTGTATTAAAGTTGATGGACACGGCGATGACTTGACAAAAGGACACAAAATTTGTGTAAAAAAAAAGATTTAAAATAGGGATCACCAATGAGGTATAGATGATTGTGAAAGTACATATGAGTATGAATAATAAGTATTTATGTACTTTCATGATGGATATGGTGTATTAGAGTGGCTGAAACACGGTAATGACTTTGGAAAAGGACGTAAAATTTATTTTAAGTAAAGAAGCAGATTTTAAAAGAGAGTACAGAAATGAGGTGTAGACGATTGTGAAAAGTGCATACGAGTATGATGATGAGTATGTATGCATTTTCATGATGGATATGGTATATTACAGTGGCTGGAACACGGTAATGATATTGGAAAAAGTACGTAAAATTTATTTTAAGGAAAAAAATAGATTTTAAAAGAGTGTACAGTAATGAGGTGTAGATGATTGTGAAAGCACATATGAGTATGAATGATGAATATGTATGAATTTTCATGGTGGATATGGTGCATTACAGTGGCTGGAATACGGTAATGACTTGGAAAAAGATGTACAATTTATTTTAAGGAAAGAAGCAGATTTTGAAAGAGAGTACAGAAATGAGGTGTAGACGATTGTGAAAAGTACATATGAGTATGATGATGAGTATGTATACATTTTCATGATATATATGCTATATTACAGTGGCTGGAACACGGTAATGATATTGGAAAAAGTACGTAAAATTTATTTTAAGGAAAGAAAAAGATTTTAAAAGAGTGTACAGTAATGAGGTGTAGATGATTGTGAAAGCACATATGAGTATGAATGATGAATATGTATGCATTTTCATGGTGGATATGGTGCATTACAGTGGCTGGAATATGGTAATGACTTGGGAAAAGGATGTAAAATTTATTTTAAGGAAACAAACAGATTTTGAAAAAGTGTACAGTAATGAGGTATAGATGATTGTGAAAGAACATATGAGTATACAATTATGAGTATGTATGTATTTTCATGATGGATATTGTGCATTATAGTGGTTGGAACACTGTAATGACTTGGGAAAAGGACATAAAATTTATTTTAAGGAAAGAAACAAATTTTAAAAGAGAATACAGTAATGAGGTGTAGTTGGATGTGAAAGTATAGATGAGTATGAATGAAGAGCATGCATACCTTCTAATGGTGAAATTTGAGATGTTACAAATGGTTGTGATGTGATAAGAGACTGAAAAAAATTTAAATATGTTACTATACTTAGAGGTCATTTGATAGAGTGTATTAAGAAAAATAACGCATGCGTTATTTTTGTGTATTATTTGTACCTTGTTTGATGTTTTTTTCAACCTATGTATAAGTAATGCTTGTATTATTTATACATCCTATTGTGCATTAAGGAGTATATTACTAATACCATGAATTTTCAGGTATTAGTATTGCAGTAACTTTAACGCACGCTTTAGCATAATTAAAGACCCAATTGCCCGTCAAAATATATTTTATATCTTTTTTACCATAAATGTAGAGGATATTTTTGTAAGTAAATCTTTTAAAGTAAAATACGTAAATTCCCCCTCAAACTTGACAGTCAAACTCACTTTAGTACCTTAACTTTACGGGAAATTATTCACCCTCCTAATCTTAAATAAAGTGAATAAATAACATCCTAAAAATATAGCACCAGTCTCACAATGGAAAGTTTATTACACACATGCCATGTCATTGCCATAACAGTGTCATGTCATTTCTACGTCGAAGCCACGTCAAAAATTATTTAAATTTTGATTCTTCCCTTCTTTCTTCTTCCATGGATACACCACCCTTCACCTCCATTAATATTTTCTTGCTCTTTGATTATCATAAATCTTCACTAATAATCTCTTTATATTTTCAACCTTAATTTCTTCTAACAATATTTTATCAATTTCTTTTGAGAAAACTCTCTTGTGTATTTCCATGGACAATTCCCTTATCAATATTTTAACCTAAAATTCTTTCATTTTCATGAAAAATGGCTATAAATAATTTCTAAAATTTAAAAATATATTAATGTGATTAATTTATTTTGACGAAAATCTCAATGTAAATAGAGTAAAGTTCATTGATTTTACCCAATTTCTATTAATGACTTTACTCTTTTTAATTTATAAAAAAATGACTAACAAGATGATTGATATACAAAAAAGATGAAGTGGGATTGGAGAATTTGAAAAGGAGAATGAGTGAGTTGAGTGATGGTAAAGAGGAGAAGGGGTGGGGTAGAAGGGAGTGTGGGTTCGTCGTTGGGACCCTTTTTGAAAAAAAAATTATGCACTAATAAATATTTGAAATTCCATGTCAGCTTTAGAGGTGGTATTTATTTCACTCCAGATGAGATTAGAGGGGTAAATAATTGCCCGTAAAGTTAAGGTACTAAAGTGAATTTGGCTTCCAAGTTTGAGGGGGAATTTATGTATTTTCCCATCTTTTAATACAATGCATGCAAACTATTTTAATGCATCAAAGAAAACATAATTAATTGAAATATTGATAATGTAAATATTATTAAAACACTCTATTTAATATTATTTTTATATGTTCTACCCAACCACTCCTTAGTGAAATAACTTACATTTACTTACCATAAAAGGGATTAATAGCGTTAGGGTAAGGTAAAAAGTCAAGGGTCTAGATATTACCATGTAGCAAAATCTAGTAGTAGTAGAACCCCGAATAAGATTTTCTACAATATTAGAAAAATTTAGTTTGAACATGTATACTTATTGCAAATTCAATTTAGTGTTAGGATATTTTGGTCCTTTTACTCACACTCACAACATGTGTTATTTGCTACGTTATTCAATAAGAGCCTTTTCACGTATCACAAGCTTAAAACACCAGTTGTTTCCTCTTCTTCAAGAAAATGACAATGTCATAAGTAAATCCCCATTATCCGTCCACCTCCTTCTCCATGTTCAACAAGAAATAAAGAAATTTTCCATCCAAGAATGACCAAAACCCCAGCTTTCAAAAGCTCTTTCTTCCTATTCAATTGAACAAGCAAATATTTTCCTTCTTCTGCCCCTAGATTTCAACATAAAATTGCTCTTTTTTCAGCATTCATTCTAGGTTAGCTTCAATCTTGTTTTTCTTTTAATTTTTGATATCATCTTTATTTTTCTCAAAATTGAAGTTCCTTTGTTCCTTTTCATCTGGGTGTTTCAACAGGAAATTGCTCTTTTTCCAACATTCATTCTAGGTAAGCTTCAATCTTGTTTTTCTTTTGATTTTTGATATCATCTTTGTTTTGCTCAAAATTGAAGTTCCTTTGTTCGATTTCATCTGGGTGTTTTAATATTTCATTATTTTTCTATTTGTGTTTGTTATTAATGTTCAATTTTCTTTGTGCTTTGGAAGCCCCAATAATTTGTTGCATTCTTCCTGTTCCATCTTGAATTTTGATTATTCTTATTTAAAATTTTCCTTTTCATCTCGCATAGAGTAATTAATTTGGTTAAGTTTCATCTAAGTGTGTTAATATTTACTTCTTTTTCTGTTTGAAATTTGTGTTGTTGTTCAATTTTTTCGTATGTTCTGGAGGCTCCTCTTTGCAATTTGAGATTTTGACTTGAAATTATAAATTAAATATTTTAGGATTGAAAAATAAGTAACCTGTGAAGAAACATTAAAGTAATATTTTTTTTAGTTTAAACTTCTGGCTGAAAAGTCATTGGGTGTTTTCTTTAGTTTTGCTTTATGAATTTTCAGTTGGAATATTGCTTTTGATTCTCCATGTGTGAAGTCTTGTAATAGATGTAGGATGTGGACATGCTTTCTTTTTTCTTCATTTGATCAGGAAAGTTGAGGAAGAATCAGAGAGTGAACACAAGCTTGCAACAGATTTGAAAACCATTCCTTTATGCATCATGTGAACTATTTGGTTAGAAAGAAAGAGAGATCTTTGAAAACCAAAGATTTCATATTTATCTTGTGAAAAGTAAATATTTTATTGTAGGATTAGAATTAGTGAAAATATATCCCCGTACTATGAGTTTTGGAGTTTATGGAAGATTTGTACCTCGGTTGGCTTCATTAATGAATTGCAAGTCCAATAGGTATATAGCAGTAGTTAGCCTATAAGATCATTGCTATAGGAAAAGAAATTCTTGCTTTTGTTTGTTAATTTTTCTTTGTTAATTGAAAAATCTTCCCCTCGTGAGCTACCTTTTTGGTGTTAGGGCTAAGTACCATTTCTTTACAAATAACAAAGATCAAGTTTAACAGAAAAATTCCTATCTTTATCTTTCTGTACCACTGAAGAGCCTTATCAATATTACTTACCTCTTTCAAGCAGTCATGATTACAAATATAAAGATAATAGTATTGAATGTTACAACATCCAAAACCACATGAGCTTTTAACACTTCATTAAACACATTGACTATACAAATAAAGAAGTTCGCAAAATATCAATATGCATCTTTAGCGAAATTGTTCAGCATGTCAGTCATTGAAAAAGTAGTAGAAATCAGTTATTATAATTCATTGCAATAGCCATTCCACAAAAACAACAAATACTAGTTGAAGCAGATTATGACAAAAGAAGACTAGAAGGCATTCTCTATACATGTCTTTCAACTTTTATCCAATAATACATCCAATTCACTTTTACTTGATACATACTATGATAATATGCAAATACATTCTATTGATGACAAATAAGAATACAATGAAAGAACATAATGAAACTTCTCACCCTCGAGTCCTTTATATTCTTTCGGTACATCACAAAGTTTCAATGATGTTGTTACATAGTTGTTGTTCTCACAGCACATTAGTTTTCAACTAAGTTTTACTCATTTTTCCCTCTGAAATAAAAACAAATATATTATTCCAAAACTAATTAAATATTTGGCACCACAATTTTACTAGGTGAATCTTGAATAGCTCAAAAGAGTTGTCTTCAATAGGAAAAGTTTACTCTATGTTGATAGTGTTGTCAGGACTAAATGGTTGATTGGCTTGGAGTTATTGGCCGAGTGTTGGAGGTATTTGTCACGATCCAAGCCTAGGGCCTAGACGTGACCAACGAATGGGGAACCCGAAGGAACCCCAAACAAGCCTCTTAACATATCATATACACATCCTTGGCCGCGCAAGCAAGATAAAACAACATAAGAAACATGAAGAAGGGAAACTGGGACTAAGGGAAAGAGTTATACACATGAATAATATAAATGAGTCAAGCTCAAGCATAATATATAACTTGTCCAACAACACCTCTAGACATAGAACTTAGCGGAGGCCAAGACAAGCAACCGGGCTCACCCTCAAAGTCAATACAAAACCAAAAGAAAGATAGTCTTAATACATTGCAAGAGATTATAAGCAACATCCCCGAAATGGAGGACTCACCAACAAGCTTGTAGGTCAATCGAACTAGCCACGTAGAAGAGGAGAATGATCAAGTGGTACTTTGGTTCCTACATGGTGACATTGTCACTACCCAAGCGTAGGGCCTAGACATGACCTGTGAATGGAGAACCCGAATGAACCCCAAACAAGCCTCATAGCATATCATTACACATCCTTGGTCGTAGAAGTAATAAGAATAACAATAAAAGATAAGCATGTACAAAGGGAATTGGGACAAGGGATGAACTCACATATCATAAACATCAAATGTTAATAGACTCAAGCTCATAGCATAGATAAATAAAGTGTCCAACAACACCTCTACTACATAGGTAAGAGCGGTGCCCAAGACAAAGCAACCGGGCTCACCCTCATAGTCAATACGCAAGTCAAAGAGAGAAAGTCTTAATACATCGCAATAGATCACAAGTAATGTCCCCAGAATGGAGGACTCACCAACAAGCTTGATAGAAGTCGTACTAGCCATGTAGAGAAAAATGATTAATCAGTACACCGGTTCCTACATGATGACATCATGTAGGTATAGGGTATGCATTAGTACATTCGAATGTACTAAGTATGTAGGATGCAATACAACAAGAGATAGACATCATAGGCAAAATGCATAATCATAAGCAATGAAAAGCATACTAGCAATATACAATGTATGAATGATGCTTGAAGTAAATCATGCTTAAATAGATCATAATATGAGTATAAGGAGTGACTATTACGGTACAAACCAAGGCCTACCACCCCTTTGGATAGAGGGTACTAACCCCTTCATGAGGTTGATGGAGCACAAACCCCCTAGAGAGGTTGACGGAGTACAAACCCCCCCATCGAGGTTGATAAAGTATAAACCCCCCATCAAGGTTGATGAGTACCAACCCTCAACAAGGTTACCCAAGACTACACCCCCCAAGCTAGGAAACCATGGTGCTAACCCCTTGATAAGTTACTCGGGCCTATAACCCTCCCCGACCTGAGCTAGGCTTGGTCATCCCAACATTATATTTATATATATATATAGAGATATATATATATATATATATAGAGAGAGAGAGAGAGACACACACACACACACACACTCCTTTCATCATCATTCCATTATCATTTCGTATTCATATAGTCATTCAACTCATATGACATACATTGGAACTTCAATTCCTCAAGAATCCATAATTGAACATTTTATCAAACACTTAGATAATGTGTAATGCTAGTGTAAAATCATACAATTCAAGAGTAGAATCGTGTTAGAAAAAATAGTGAAAAACCATCAATAGATACTTTGTAATACCCTAAAATAATATACATCAAGATCCTTCATTAATCTTGACCATACACTGAAAAGACCCCAAAAAGTGCCCGAAAATGTGACTCGAAAGTGCCCAGAATCGTAATTTTCATATATCTAAAAATTTATTTGTTATTTTGAAAATTCAACTTCATATTCTTGTTCAGGGGAAAAATTGAGTGGGAAAATGTGTTTAACCTAAATTTTAGAGCAATTGTACCAAAATTCAAATTTTCAAAGTAAGCTGAAAACAGTGTAAGTGCGCGTTCCTTCCGCGACATGCACTTGTGTTAAAATTGTCCTAATTTTTTACTTCAGTCCAAGACTTTTATGTCTTGCGCCTAAGTGTTCTCATACATGAAAATACCTATACTTAGCCTTATTTCACCCTCATATTATCCTTAACATTCTCCAATATCCTCTCAAACACTTAGACTCATATTTCACCCTAAATTCAAGTCCCAAAACTCAAGACCAATCTTAAGGATTTCATTCAAGCTTCAAGTCTCCATCTCCAATCTCTTTCAAGGATTCTCCAAAGCTAAGGTATGTGGGTTTTAACCATTAGGTCCTTTCAGCCATGGTGTCCTAACCTCCTTTCTACTCAATTTGCATGATTTAAAGTTGATTTTACAATTGTGTTTACTAGTACGAACATGTGTATGAACTATGTTAAAGCTATGTAAAATTGTAACTGATATGCTATATTTTGAGCTATAAATCTGGGATTTATTGTAATATTTGATAAGGGATTTTAATGTATATTGCTTGAGGTTGTTGCAAGGTGTTGATTGATGTTTTACAATAGATTTTCTTGCATGATTTTATCTCTATATTTCATGTTCTTATACTAGCATTACACACCCGCTAAGTGTTTGATAAAATGTCCGGTTATAGTTTCTTGAGGAATTGAAGGTCTAAAGTATGGAATATGATACAATTGATGTTATGGTGATGAAAGGAGCTTATGTATATTATATAATCTATATGAAGTGTTGCATTAGACCATGCCCGATCCGGGGGACTAAGAGCCTCGATAACTTTGTCGGGGGTACCTTGATAACCGGGGTTGGGGTTTGTACTCATCAACCATGTGAGGGATTTTTTGTACTTCACAACCAGGGTGATATGGTGAAATTATAATAAACCATGTGAGGGGTTTGAACCACACCACCAGGGTAATAGGGTGAGACCATCATCAACCAATCAAGGGGTTTGTACTTTGGAAATCTAGCTTAGTCTCTTATACACATATGATATCCTATATAAACGTGAGTTACTTAAGCATGTTTTACTTATGCATTGATCATACTTGTCATATCATTATATGATGTCTATTGCTTATTGTTATGCATTTTGATTATGATGCTTATCTCTTGTTGCTTCGCATCTTACATACTTAGTACATCCAAACGTACTAACGCATACTCTTACCTACATGATACCACCATGTAGAAATCAGAGCCCAAGTTAATCATCCTCCTCCACCACGTGGCTAGTTCGGTACTACTCAAGCTAGTTGTTGAGTCCTCCACTTCGAGGAACTTAGTATATTTTTCTCTCATTATGTATTGAGACACTCTTCTTTATTTTCTATTTTGACTATGAGGGTGTGCCCGATTGCTTTGTCTTGGCCCCCGCTCTTATCTATGTAGTAGAGGTGTTGTTAGATATGCTATGTATCGATGTTACGAGCCTTGACTCTTTTGTTTCTTGGTGTTGATGTTATGCGAGCTTTCCCTTTGTTCCTTATCCTTATTCATAAACTTTTACATATTACTTAAGTATTAATCTCTCTCCCTTAGTCCCAATTCCCCTTGTGTACTTCTACTCTTTTATGTCACTTACATGCTTCCACGACTAATGATGTGTAATGATAAGTTAAAGGTTTGTTTGGGGACCCTTCGGGCTCCCCATTTGCCTTGTCACATCTAGGCCCTATTTTGGGTCATGACATAGACTTTAGATTCATAGATTCAAACATATTAAAATAGTCACAATTTCATAAACGCAACATAGTGTGCAGTGATTTTCATAATAGATAAGACCCATGAATAAATCAACATTAAATCATACAATTTTTTGAGTATAGAGAGCTTGGGTATCATGGGCCAAAGGAACCCATGAAAGAAACCCACATACTTTAGCTTGGAGATGAACTTAATGAAGATTGGAGATAGACACTTGAAGCTTGAAGAAGAACCTTGAAGGAAATCCTTTGTTCCGGATGAGGGTTTGAGACTTGAATTGAGGAATGAAAAATTTGGTTAAGTGGTTGAGTGAGTATTAGGGAATATTTAGGATGATATGAGGGTGAAGATAGCCAAGTATAGGTATTTTAACATTTGGGAACTCTTACCCCCAAGACTTAAAAGTCTTGGACCGAGTAAAAAAAGCACTTTTTACACAGAGGTGTGTCGCGGAGGTGACCCAGATTCCTCTCTGGAATTTGAATTTTAGAAATTTTGAATTTTGATACAGTTGCTCTAAAATAGACCCTCCTCCCCTAATTTTGACCCCCTGAACAAGAATATGAAGGATTTTTTATATCACGTATGAATTTTAAGATATATGGAAGTTATAATTTCGGGCACTTCCGAGGCACATTTCAGGCACTTTTTGAGATCGTTTCAATATCTCCCCCTTGGGAACATTCGTCCTCGTATGTCAAGAGTCATATATGAGATGCACAAAAATGATAATTTTAGCCCACATAGAGATGCAACAATACACTTAAACATCATTTCAAAAACTTCATCATAGTGTAAAAATCATCATGAACTTGTCGATTTAAACATGAACATATGCAATGATATGGGGATGGACTTGAGACTTGAGATCAAATGAAGCACTTAGATCAATACCTTAGGCTTGACTCGAATGGAAAAGATAAGGATATCACTATTTCATGTCCTCTTCGGCCTCTCAAGTAGTACTCTCAGCTTGTTGATTCCTCCAAAGCACCTTAATGGAAGCCACCTCTTTGTTTCTCAAGTTCTTCACTTGCCTATCCAAAATCCGAATCAGAACCTCTTCATATGCAAAATTATCCTCAACAACTCCCACAACATCAAGGGGCACAATGGCATTTGGATCACCCACACATTTCGTCTGTATGGACACATGGAACACGGGATGAACCAATTCCATCTCACTGGGCAACCTCAACTCATAAGATACCTTGTTAACCATCCTCATGACCTTATAAGGGCCAACATACCTTGAGCTCAACTTTTATCATTAATGCAACCTTCATTTTGCTCATTCATGGAGTTGTATTTAGTACCTATGCGGTTCGTTCGAGAAATTCCTACCTCTCTATCTATCTCTGAGATGTTTGGATTTTTCAAAACTCCATGGACACTAATAGTTCGGATGTGCATACCTTTTCTTGCTCCATTTCCTTGGTACCCGAACCGGAGAACTATCCACAGCTACGCTGTTGAAAGCTAAATCCACATGAGGTGTGTAATGCATAGCTAAAAAAACTCGGCCGACTGATGGAAATAGACTGACTACCGGAGATATTCGTGTTACTTCATCTGCACTGGTTTGTACATGAATGCGTGAGTTATACCGAATACTCAGTAAATTATAGACCACTTCAAATCTTTGTTTTCGAGAGGGATAATCAACTCCGCAAATATCGATCGAAACTTGGGCCTGAGAGAAGGCGGCCTCTCTTGGGAAAGATGGCCCAATTTCTCTTCTTTCTTTTTGATTTCAGCTTTCTTTTTTTTTCAGGGGTCCACCCTTAGCAAAATGGACCACACCCTTCATGGGTGACACCTTCAAATAAACCTAATCACTAACTTGGAATTCAAGATACCTTCTCCTCATATCGACATAAGACCTTTGGCGACTTTGGGTCGTCTTCAACCTTTCTCTAATCATTCTAACCTTCTCAAGAGCCTTCATAACTAGATCTTGTCACAATAAAGCTATCTCGGCACCTCAAACCATCTGAGCGGTGATCTATAACATCTCCCATAGAGAGCCTCAAAAGGAGCCATACCGATACTGGAATGATAGCTATTGTTGTAGGCAAACTCAATCAATGGAAGATGATCATTTCAACTACCTTTAAACTCCAACGTATATGCTCTAATCACATCCTCAAGGGTTTGGATTTTCCTCTCGGCTTGGCCATCCTTTGAGGATGGAAGGCCGTAGAAAGCTTAACTCTAGTACCAAGACCTCTTTGGAAAGATCTCCAAAAATGTTAGGTAAATTGTGCCCCATGATCTGATATGATAAATAAAAGAACCCCATGCAACCTTACCAAATCATGAATGTATAACCTTTCATAATCTTCAGCCCCAAATGTGGTCTCAACCCGTAGAAAGTGAGCTGATTTTGTCATCCTATCAACCATTACCCAAATGGAATCAAAATCTTTTCTATTCTTGGGTAACCCAACCACAAAATACATATTTATCTCATCCCACTCCCAAGTAGGAACATCAATGTCTTGGGCTAGGCCTCCCATCCTTTGATGTTCGGCTTTGACTTGTTCAAAAATATGACAACCCCAAAACGAATTTGGCAATGTCCCTTTTCATGCCTCCCCACCAATACACATCTCTCAAATCTCTATACATTTTGGTGGAGACGAGGTGGATACAATAAGAAGAGTTATGGTCCTTATGAAGGATCTTTTCTATCAAACCATCAACACACGGTACACACAACCTACCTTGGTACCTAAGGGCACCATCTCCCCCTTGGGAGAAAACCTCCACCCTGCCCTCTTTCACTAAGGCCTTCAATTCTAACAAGGAGGGATCAAGGTCTTGTTTTGCCATCACCTCATCAACCAAAGAAGACTTAGAACCATCAATGACAACAACATCGCCACTAATAACCTCCTCTAATCTAACCCCCAACCTAGTCAATCGATGTACTTCCTTAGCCATTTCCTTTTCATCACAATCAATATGAACTAGACTACCCATGGACACCCTATTCAAGGCATCCGCCACCACATTTGCTTTACCCAGATGGTAATGCACACTGATATCCTAGTCTTTAAGAAGTTTTAACCATCTCCTTTGCCTCAAGTTGAGATCCTTTTAAGTGAAGACATATTGGAGGCTCTTATGATTGGTGACACATCTACATGCACCCCATACAAGTAGTGACGCCAAATCTTTAATGCAAACACCACGGCGGATAACCCTAGATCATGGGTAAGGTAGTGCTTTTCATGTACCTTGAGTTGTCTAGAAGCTTAAGCTATGACCTTACCAATTTGCATCACCACACAACCTAAACCAACCGAGGAAGCATCACAATACACAACAAATCCCTAAAGCCCATTTGGTAGTGACAATATAGAAGTGGATACATGATTATCTATCAATGTTTGGATAATCCTATCAAACCACACAAACTTGGCCTCTTTTAAGCCAATTTTGTCATAGGAGAAGCAATAGAAGAGAACCTATTCACAAACCTCCGATAGTAGCCCGCTAAACCCAAGAAACTCCTAATATCTGACGGGGTCAATGGTCAAGGCCAATTTCTAATGACATTGGTTTCTTTAGGATCCACCTTTATACCATCCCCAAAACCACATACCCTACGAAAGCAACCTCCCTCAACCAAAATTCACATTTTTCGTATTTAGCATATAATCTCTCCTCCCTCAATCTTATCAATACCATCCTCAAATGAGCACTTTTGGGAATAGAATAAAATGTCCTCAATGAAGACCATAACAAAGGAATCAAGGTAGGGTTCGAAAACCCTATTCATAAGGTCCATGAAGATGGCTGGTGCATTGGTCAACCCGAAAGACATCACAACAAACTCATAATGCCCATATCTAGTCTAGAAGGTCATGTTGGGAATGTCACACTCCCTCACCTTCACTTGATGATACCTGGACCGGAGATCAATATTAGAGAAATGGCTATCCCCTTACAATTGGTCAAAAAATCATCAATCCTTGGAAGAGGATACCTATATATTGACCTTATTGAGTTGCCGGTAGTCAATACACATCCTAAGGGACCCATCCTTCTTTTTCACAAACAACATCGGAGCACTCCGAGGTGATTAGCTAGGTTTAATGAATCCCTTTCTCCAACAAGTCCCTCAATTATTCCTTCAATTCCTCTGAGGCCATATGATAAGGGGGGAATAGAAATGGGTTGAATATCAGGAAGGAGGTCTATGCCTAAGTCTATTCTCTATTAAGGAGGAACACCGGGAAGGTCATTTAGAAAGACATCAAGAAATTCATTTACAACTGGAACCTACTCTATGGGAAGGACTTTAGACTCCACATCCCCAACCCTCACTAGATGGTAAAGACACCCTTTAGAAATTAACTTATGGACTTTAATGCAAGAGATGAATCTACCCTTGACAACCCATCTTGACTTTCCCACTCAAGGACAGGTTAATTTGGAAATTGGAATATAACTCTACGGGTTCTACAATCAATAGAAGCATAGTAGGCATGCAACCAACCCATCCCAAGAATGACATCAAAATCAACCATGTTTAACTCAACAAGATCATAAGGCAACACTTTATGCAAGATACAATTAGGACAACTTCTATAAACCTTTTTAGCAACAACAGATGAACCAATAGAAGTAGACACTTCATATGGTTCATGAAACAACTCGGGGTCAACATGTAACCTTTGGGCAATAAACGGGGTAACAAAAGAAAGAGCAGCACCCAGATCAATCAATGCATACACATCAAAGTTAAAGATTTTAAGATATAGGTAACAATATTGAGGACTTCATCAAACTCTTGCCTCCCATGCAAAGCATAGAACTGGTTGTGCCTTGGGGAACCATCTTGTCAGCCATCTCTCCCCAATAGGATCGTATTAGCATCTTGTGGATGAACCTCCTTGCCCTTGTTATGGTTTCAAGGGCATTCTACCACCTTATGGCCCATTTCCCCATGACCATAACGAGCACCAGTATTCCTCAAACATGTGCCACCACTACCCTTACCACACTTCGGACACAAATTGATAGAAGCCACATGCCTTAAACCTTGGGCCCTCGGAAGATCATTCGCAACCCTCTTATCAAATGTGCGAGTAGGCGTTTAGCCTTGGTGGAACCGACCACTCCTTTGGAACTTACCCTTAAAACTAGCCCTCCTGGCCTCATACCCCATTCTCTTCCTAAATATCTCCTCTTCTATTTGCTCGACATAGGTCATCAACCTTGACAAGTCCATGTCACTAATCAACTTGGCAGACTGGCATTCTTCACTAACCAAGTCGAAGACACCCATAACAAATTTGTTCATTCTTGACCTTGGGTCGGCAATCAAATAAGGAGCAAACTTTGAAAGTTGGGTGAACTTGAGGGCATACTCCCTCACATTCAAGAACCCTTTTCTCAAATTCATAAATTCCATCAACTTAGTTTCCCTAAGTTTAAGGGGTAAGAGCCAATTAAGGAAGACTACCTTGAACTCCTCCCAAAGCACCACATAGCCAACTCCCCTCTCTTCCTTCCATTGGTTATACCATATTTGAGCTACCCCTTTGAGTTGGTACGCCGCCAACTCCGCATTCTCATTCGGCTAACACCTATGATAGACAATATTTTGTAGACCTCATCAATGAACTCTTGGGGTTCCTCACTCACCTTTGACCCATGGAATTTAGGGGGTTTCATTCTCATGAAGTTTCTTATACGAGAGGCCGGTGTAGGAGCACGAGGGGATTGGGCCCCTTGGTTGACTTGATTAGCCACCACTTGTGCAAGCAAAGTGAGAGCATCCCTAAGCTTTCCATTGGCCAGTTGCTCATCGGTCATGCGGGCTCGTCTTCCCCTCGTGTTAGGTATGATCTAGCGTAAGTAAAGAACAATTGTTAAGTGAGGGAAACTTACTTCAACTCTATAGCACGACTTAGAATATGAAAAAGGGAAACATTTCCTCAAATGTATCATAGTCGTCTATGCATAGTTGTCATGCACAACACAACTATGAATAAGACTCTAATCAATGCGGTGTTTTGGACTCCAATGATCTAACAACCTATTGCTCTGATACTACTTTTGTCAGGACCCAAGCCGAGGGCCTAGATGTAATCGACGAATGGGGAACCCGAAGGAACCCCAAAAGAAGCCTTACAGCATATCATTATACATCCTTGGTCGTGGAAACAATTAAAATAACAATAAGAAAGAAGCATAACAAGGGGAATTGGTAGTAGGATAAACTCCCATATCATAAACATCAAAAGTCAATAGAGTCAAGCTCATAGCATAGATACATGAAATATCCAACACCTCTACTACATAGATAAGAGCGGGGCCAAGACAAAGGAATCGCGATCACCCTTATGGTCAATACGTAAGTCAAAGAGACAAAGACTTAGTACATGGAAATAGATCATAAGTAACGTTCCCGGAATGGAGGATTCACCAACAAGCTTGATAGAAGTCATACTAGCCACGTGGAGGAGGATAATCAATCGATACACTGGTTCCTGCAGGGTGCCCTCATGTAGGCATTGAGTATGTCTTAATACGTTTGAATATAGTAAGTATGTAGAATGCAATGCAATAAATGATACGCGTCATAGGAAAAATACATAATCATAAGCAATGAATAACATACTAGCAATATGACATGTATGAATGATGCTAGAAGTAAAACCACGCTTAAATAGATCATAATAAGAGTGTAATAAGATATAGATAGGATGATCAATCGATACACTGGTTCCTACAAGGTGCCCTCATGTAGGAATAGAGTATGTCTTAATATGTTTGAACGCCCTCATGTAGGCATAGAGTATGTCTTAATATGTTTGAATGTAGTAAGTATATAGAATGCAATGCAATAAATGATACGCATCATAGGAAAAATACATAATCATAAGCAATGAATAATATACTAGCAATATGACATGTATGAATGATGGTAGAAGTAAAACCACGCTTAAATAGATCATAATAAGAGTGTAATGAGTGTAATGATAGATAGATGGATAGACAGATGGATAGATAGATGGATGGATAGATGGATGGATGGATGGATAGATGGATGGATAGATGGATGGATAATGGATGGATGGATGGATGGATGGATGGATGGATTGATGGATGGATGGATAGATAGATAGCTAGATAGATAGCTAGATAGATAGCTAGATAGATAGCTAGATAGATTAGATAGATAGATAGCTAGATGGATAGATAGATAGATAGATAGATAGATAGATAGATAGATAGATAGATAGATAGATAGATAGATAGATAGAT
>JAABOM020103222.1:0-25847 GCA_011800125.2 Solanum clarkiae | reverse complement strand
GATTAAAAAATATTTTATTGACTAATTATTATATTTTTTATATTTTGATTTTTCATAAATCCTTTTTTACTTTAACAAACATAAAAATGCAAGTTCTATTTGTAAATTAATTTTTATAAAAAGTTTTATTTTAAACGCATACGATATTATTATGAAAATGAACACCTAAAAATATTTAAGTTAAATAAGATGAGAGATATATTTTAAAAATGAATATTGAATAACTAAAGTTAGCAAAGAAAATATATTAAAAACTAACAAAGTGAAGGGTATTTTTTTGTAAACAAGCATAATATTCTTAAAATTTATCCAACAGACCAAACACTCAATAAGAAATACATAATTTATCCCATCATTACTAATCCCAATATAATTTATTTCAACATAACTTATCTCATCATAACTTATATTCAAATCAAACGACCACTTAAGACATAACAGTTTTATTCTTTTCTTTGGTCCAAAAGAACTCACAATTCATGGTATAACTATAGACCAAAGGTGTCTTATGTTCAGACCTAAGTCTTTCCTACTCTATGAACTCTCAAATGTCACGATCTAGTACATTCTAGATATGACATGACAAATAGAATCCCAAGAGACCCTATAAAGAATATTTTTATGTCATAAGAGAATATAAAGCATGGACGCAAGTTCATATAGTATTGACAAGCCCATTACATAAGAGGGATGCTAGAACATGTCTCTAGCTAACCCAAAAATAATAAAAGAAGAAAATAAAGTCTTTAGAAATAAGATAAAAGTCCTTGACACATGAGGATTCACCAAATTAAGGAATCTCTAAAGCATTGTAGCCATGATCAGAACGATCATTATCAGAACCTATATTATAAATAAATATAGACAAAAGTATGAACTAGTAAATGAAATGCACTGAGTATGTAAAAGATGCAACAGAAATCATGAATCATAGTTAATAAAACATGATAAAAACCTCATTTAAAGCATAATAGCAAAACATAAACATGGTCAATGCATCTTGAAAATATGATTAGGACTTCAAGGACAACATGACTTACAAGAAAAGCTTACTCATATGTGGGATATCAATCTTAACTGATAATATGACCATGCAAGTCATAACATGGAATTCACTATAGCTCCTACACCAAAAAAAAAAGAGGCTACTTCCTAAGATAGACTCCATAATATCATATCATAATGTTATTTATGGATCTACTAGCTACGTCAATTAAGATAACCTACTAAACGTAGTTATCGATCTAGGAAATTTTCTACTAGAGACTCCCTTATCAAGTATCCACCTCAAAGCCTTCTCTGTGCTAAGTCAAATCTAAATGGAATAGATAAAGTAAGTCCATCAAGTCATAACATATGGAAAGACAATAATTAACTACCAATCTACTTGAAGAATGCAATACCCCGAATATTGAAAAAAATGGAGAAAAATTGCAAAAACTAACGTAATACAAATTCCATGAGGCCCATCTATAGCTCGTAGATCTATTTACGGGTTTTGGTTGGTGGTCATAGATGGGACGTAAAGTTGAAATCTTTTTTTTTGGAATTTAAGTGAAGTCTATGAGCTTATTCTATGAATCATACTTCATTCTACGGATCGTAGATATCCCTCGTAGATGAGATACTAAGATATAAAATTTTAACCTCAGATAGGTTGAAGGGTGTTTATGAGTCATGGATTGGGTTATATCTTATGGAAATGGTTTTTAGATGAGGTTCATTGAGGTATAATTTTTAGAACTCTTTGGTCTACGAACGATGTTTTATTGGCCATAGTTGAAATTATGGGTTGTGGTTTTGATTTTGTAGAACGAGGGTCAGGATTGGATAATTGTAGGACATTTTCTACGGACAAGCAAGATGGTCCATAAATCATTATACAAGCCATAAAAATGATTTCATGATTGAGATTCTGAGAGCTCGAAAATTGGCTTGACTTCTATGAGAGGGATTCAATGGGTTGAGATTCCACCTATGGGTTGTAAAAAGATTTCCATTCAAAAGCTTTTGAGATTTTATTTTGAGGCCTAATATTTACGAACAAGGTTGTATGGTCTGTAGGAGGAACCATGGATGATAGATGATCCTCATAGTCACTAAACATCAATTTTTTCAAGGTTATTCTTGACATTATTGACATCTTTAATATTAAATTTATGTCGTTTCTAAGTTATTCCTAAGTCTTATAACTGAATTTGTACTTCCAAAACTATCCATTCCCCCTCAATCCCCGAAATTTTTAAATTTTGTTAAGTATTCTCCTCCTAAGGAAAGATCAAGGTTAAGCTCTAGGGTCTTCCATTCTAAGCAATAATTCTACTTGAGCTATGTAGATATTCACTTAAGAATTTCTTTCATCCATAAAATTCAAAGAATTCTCATCTTTCTCAATGAATTTTCAATGTAAAAGTTTGGATTTTGATGATCTAGCTTTGGACTTCATGAATTATGTTTTTATTTATTATTTGTAATTCAATTATGCATGAATTGTCATAATATATATGAATTCAAAGTTTTTCGTTCAAATTCTTTTCAGTTCCATCTAGTATTCATAAAATTCTTATGGGTTCTCCTAATTATGATTTTAATTTATATCATTCTTCATGATTATGCATGATTTTATCTAAATTACATGATTTAAAATTGATTGTTTATGAACCTATACAAATTATCCTACTTTTCATTATGAACTATAATCATGAATTAATAAGCCTTCTTCTTCTCGGTGCTTTCAACTAAGGAAAATTAGAGTTCTTCAAGATCCATGTAAGGGCCCAAACTTTGTAAGGCCTTAATGGTGCATGAAAATTTGGTTTCAAAATTTTTGACCAAAGTGACACCACAAAGGCACCTCCACTGGTAGTGTGACTGCTCACTGGCCGTGTAGAGGAGCCTTAAGGTGGCCCTTGCCTTGTGTTTAGAGTGCTTGGGCTCATGGTGGAGTTCAAGACTAAGGCACCCATCATTGAGCACACACGATTCATGTGACATTTCGCTGGTCGTGTGGTGGTTCGTGAGAGAAGCCTTGGGCTTGAAAGTCACATTTTGGCTGAGCCACTTCACATACGAACCCTTACACGGGTCGTGTGGTGGCCCGTAAGGGTGTTGGCCTGAAAATTTTCTAAGTATGGAATCACCGGCTCAGAACTTAGTCAGCGAAGAATTTTTCTAAGTAAGCTCACATGGACAATCATACGGTCCATGTGACACCTCACGACCCATATGCCTTCATTACGAGACCCTTGGCAACTTTTTAAAACTCGTTGCGTTAATAACTTTTCTGTAATTGTGGCTATTTCTAAGGGTCGTTTGTGACTTTTTAACCTATCCTAAACCTCTCAAAAGACCTATACTCTTCAATTCTCATTCAAATTCAATTCATACACTTAGAATATTCAAACTCTCACATCTAAAGACTTCTCTCAAGTAACCCACTCGAGATTAGCTTGGAGCTTAAGAAAGGGTCTTCTTCTTCAATCAATTTTCTTCTTGATTCTTCTTATTACCTAAGGTAAGTAGGATTGATTCATGCTCCCTTTCAACTATGAAAATCCCAAACTCTTTTACTCTTTGATTTCATGAAATCGGGCTTACTTTGAATATGGGTCTTTTATATTATTATTTATTCGATTCAATTGGATATGGGCTATGCTTAATTATCATTTTTAAAGTGATTTAAGACCTAATATGTTGAATTGCGTGAATATTATGAAGATTTGAATAAGCATTATCTCTTTGAAGTTTGATTTAAGCATGGGTAATATAAATTGTGATTTAAATGAGAATATACTTATGAGTTTACTTGAATTTTATATTATATTATTAATTTAAGTTTGAATCTCTATTGTCCATGCTATTCTCATATCATTCATGACATTTGCATACATAATCATTGATTTTTATAAAGATTATGAAGTGGATTAAGCCCAATTATATTAATGAATATGATTTTGATGAAAAGTAAGATTATAACAAGAATGTGATATATAAATGTCTATGATATGACTCTTTGAGCAAATTCTGGGTGTTTACACCTCTTTGATATATGTGAATGAGATATTTCTATGCATGAAGGTTTGATTTAAAGTATGATTTGGCTTTTTGGCCAAGTATGAAAGATTATGATGAATGTTTGACTTTTAAGCCTAAGTATGCATTTAAATGATTTGAAATGGCTTATGTCTCTTTTGAAAGCATGTATGCGTATATGTATTCTGGTGTGCTGATGACTTAGTACCGAGCGAACTTATGGGGACGGAGGAGGGAGGGTTATCTCCAAGGGTCCAATTCCCAAGTCTCATAACTATGTGCCATCATAGGTACTTGTTTATGGTAACCCTTACCGAAATGTGAGGCCCGTAAGGTACGGTTACAACTATGATATGGTGAATGAAAATTTTATTCGAAATGAGAGTGCCCGTAAGAAAGGTTATATCTCCAAAATGGGAGGCCTGTAAGGAGAAGTATGGTCTACGTTTGGTAAGTAGATCACCTCTTATTCGGTGTGGAGAAGATATCAGAATTCCAAGTAATAACTTGTTAGGTCTTACATGTCGGTTGAGGTCTCATCCCCTCTATGTTGAAGTATTATAGCATGGCATGCATCATGGATTTCATGGCATATTGATATATTACACTTCTTTGATTATATACTTCTTTCTATATACATGTGCCCTTGTCATCTAACATTGAATGCAGGTTGATTGAATTCATATACATTGCATGCCCGCATATTTGGTACATTTAAACGTACTAATGCACAGTTTTTGCCTACATGATCTAACCATATAGGGACCGAAGACTATATTCATCCACCTTTTGACAGCTAGTTCGAATTGTGAAAGTTGTTATGGTGGGTCCTATCATCCAAGGACAAGCCATCATCCATCTACCTATATGTTATTTCCACTTATATTATATTTACTTTGACGATGAGCTCGGGACATGTCTTGGTCCCGTCCTATTCTATGTATTAGTGGCATCTTTGGATAATATGTGGATTCTTATACGGATATGTGCTATATTTTGCTATTTGGAGATTATGGTTATGGATATTTATTAAATATTGATACTTTGATAAATTGCTTATGATGAGACGTGGAAATGTGAAAAGTCCTAAGTCTCGTTCTATCCCCATAGCATGAGTCATACTTACCCACACCTTAGTTTCTATGTGTTATGTGCTATATGAATCTATGCAAATTCTTATCCTTATGATATTCCCATAGCGTGAGTCATACTTTTTCGTCCCTTAGAACTATATGTTTACTACTTCGTTATGCGTTTTTGAACTGATGATATGAATATGGATACTTTAAGGCTTGTTTGGGGACTCTCGAGTTTCCATTCGCCCTGCCACTCCTAGACCCTTTGTACGAGTCATGACAAGCTTGTTATCAAAGTCCTAGGTCTATAAATGATACTCAAAGTCCAACATTCCACATCGACTAGAGTCCTCTTTATGAGCGTGAAGTGCACCATGCTTATGAGTGGGAGGCAATGATAGCGTTCTAGGAATTGTATCACTTCTTCATGTCTTATGTCATGCTATGGACCACGTATTAAGGCTTCCTAACTCTAATGATGTCCTTACTACATTACAGAAGATGCCTCCACGAAGAGCTCCTCTGCAAAGACAGGACTCGGTTAATGAGAATCAAGTTTCTCAAGAGCCTATTGGCCACTCATGGTGAATTCTATACTACTATTTCCATGCTTGCCCAAGTGGTAACCATCCAGGCTAGACAGACTAATCTTCCTCCTTGTGCTCCCACTCCAACTGCTAGAGTGGGAGATTTTACCTGGACGAATCTTCTGGAGTTTTATGGATCAAAAGTCGATGAGGATACTCAAGACTTCATTGATGAACTCTCTAAAATGTTGACTATTATGGGAGTGATGTCGCTCAAGTTACACCTTTTTAGAGGATAATGCGATCGTTATCAAGATATAAAACCTAACCAAGGTTAGGTCAAATCCATAAAAAATATGTAGACTCAAGACAAATTCACCAATAAGCAATTCAAGTATTTAACTAATTCAATTCCTCGGAGGGGAGGGGGTTACAATAATCAATAAGAAAGTAAACTAAACTAAACTAAACTAACTATAACAAGAGATAATCAATAATAGAGAGCAACTAGAGTATCGTGTTCCTCATGATTCCCCAACTTAGTATCACCGGATAACCCAATTCTTGTCTAGTGCATAGAATGCAGGATGATAATTTAAGTTCACCAAGTCCTTTGGTCAAAGGTGAGAGACAAATTTCACTATGCGATTTGGCCCATCCCCATAGTATGCAATACTAACCATTACCTATAAGTCCCAGTACAGCCTCCCCTTGGCCCAGTTCGGTTGATTAGATGAGAACACATTAGTCAAATGCTGTTAATCAATCTCTTTTCCTATTCATTACTACCTTAGTCCAGTCAATAATACTAGGCGGGTTCTAATGTTGGCCACCATTAGAAAATATTCAAAACGAAGAGAATTGATTAATACATATATGCATATACCCATTCCAAGAATTGTAAATTACCCAAGTTTACTTAGTTCTTCATGGTTTCCACAACCCTAGTTATGGATTTAGCTATTCATGATATGTGTAGATGAAGAAATTATGAATTGAGAAGACATAATTAAACACTTACACAATTGAATTAAGATCAAGCAAACCTAAGAAGAATGAGAATCACAAGCTTCAAGATCAAATTTACCCACAAGTGCTTTCTTACGATCTTCTCTCCCAAGTATTGAGTTCTCCAAGTACATACCTTAAAAGTACTAAATAATAACGTCCTCCTCTGAAAAATAACCTAAAAGCACTATTTATAATAATTACAATTAAGTCTTAAATATATTAAAAAAACTGGTCGGCAAACTCCACGAAAGTTCTCTACGACACGTAGTCGAGGTCTCGCAACCAGCTCCTGGGATTTTGGACTTCTTTTCACTTTACGATTTGTAAGATATGTTCGTAGGCTTCAACTACATCAAATTTTCCTTCACTTGAAATCTTCACAAAACCAATCAATATGACCCGAAGAATGTTCTACGACTCGTACGCATGTCTCACTGAGCTGATCTTCAAAAATCATCCCTCACTGGAATTTGTCATGATACATCCTCTACGACTCATAGAATGCTCTACGGTCCCTAGAGGGTCTCGTAAATCTTCAAAAACCAGCAATCTTCCGCAATGTTGTCCTAAATCATGGTCAACCTATACTCCTGCAAATCTAAACACAAAAGCACATAAAACCCATAAATATCGCATTGAGAACACACAAAATCCTAAGTTTTAGCATCAAAAGTGTTGTATTTTGACAGCACATCAACACCCTCAACTTAAAATTATTGCTTGTCCTCAAGTGATGACTCTATCTACATAGACAATACAGTAAGACATTGAACTCAACTCGTTGGCGTATATCATATACATCTCAAACTCAGATACCCACACCAACTTTTCAAAACAGGATCAGATAGCTATTTAGAAATCCAATGTAAATTGGTGCATGTGACAACACAAATATGTCAAGCAAGGGGCTACCAATAGTCTACAATCACTAAACAAGTCAAATGCTAATAATGCAATGCAAGGGCCCTCGCAGAAAGAAGTCTCATATTGACACTCAATGATGATTTCATGTTTAACCTTGGGACTGTGCAAAAACACTAACTCTCACAAAAAATATTCATGCACAATGACTAAAATCATAGGCTTGCCCTAATACTCATGACTCAGACCTTCAACTAACTAGACTAGGATTACTTTAGGACTTTGTACGATTGTAACATAGGCTCAGGGGGCTTTGGTATGATATTTTAGGAAAATAGTCAGTAATAGCCCTCCTTGAAACTACGTTATTCTACATTCCACAAACTCTGTTATTTTCACCTTATTCTCCTTTTTTCTTTATTCAAGCTTTTCCAGGTGCTTTCTTCTCATTTTCAATTTTTTTTTGTTTTATGCTTCTTTTGGCTTTTTAACTATATATAAGGCATTTTTTATTTTTCTCGCACTCGAGACATGATTTTTCTTCTTTTTCTCTTCATTCCTAACTCTTCCCCTTATTTTGTGCTTTTACCTTTATACCATCCACTCTCAACTTAGGCTTTTTGCCTCAGTCAATGTTCACAATGCTCAGGAAAGACCAGGGCCAAATTCAGGATTTTTCATTAGATAAGGCTAGATTAATTAGGTGTTTAGAAAGAATTGGTACATGTAAAGGTCAAATATTTGAAACAAGGGATATACCATCATTTGATTGGTTATTTTTAGGCTAAGGTGAACTATTTCATAACAAAGGCCTAAGATCCTTTCCTAATACATTCAATCTACAATCTAACTTAAAGTAACAAGGCAGGTTTCTGAATTAGCACAAAATAATGAATCTAGCAAAATAAGCTCACATTCTCATGGCATTGCATACCTTATCAACAAAAGACTCACGGATCATGCTTTCTATCTCAATTTACCCTCACTTATTAGAAAAAATATTATCAAATACCTAAACATGCATAGTTAGTATCTAACTGCTAATCAAAATTTTTTGGTAGGTACCATTTTTTAAACAAAACACAAGAAACATGTTATATGCCATAAGTATTAGTACTATATACTACAAATATTATCTAAACATCCTAAACGTGCCGATTCAACAAAAAATAAATATCCACGAGGAAAAAAACATAGGCAAAAAAATCTAGGGATAAAAAATTGGGGTAGTTATGCACCATAAGCTACTCAGACATCACTGAGGTCCACAACTACCCACACCCCATGAAAAAGATGTGCATTGTCCCTAATGCACAAAATCAAGTAAAATAAATACATAAAGGGGTCAAAAACACACTTAGGAACCTAAGCACCAGTTTGTGGATGAGTCTGGCCACCCTCCACCTGCGGTGTAGTCTGCTCAGCGGTAGTACTCTATTCGGAGGGGCCAATACCCCTCAACTGATCCTCCTCTCGAGCTCGTCTGATCTCCTCCTCATGCCTCGACTCTCTTAATGCATGCTCGAGATCCTTCTCCTCTGACCTCCTTGCATGTACCTCATCCGTGCAAGGTCTCTTCTCGAGGGAAGAATGGGTAGGCTCATCGGGAGCAAATAAATTAAGCACCGACACAAGAGATATCATCTCTGGTAATATGACTGGTGTCGCTAGTGATGCTGTTAATCAGCCTTGAGCTGCTGGATCTCTGTCTGCATGGCTGACAAATCTGAAGGTCGGGTCTCCACCAATCTCTTTTGTACTCGCTCCTCGAAGGCGTTGATGCAGGCATCCATGACAAAAATACAGTCTTGAATAGCAGCGACCACGAATGCCTACATCTGACCCTCTGAGTCTGGAATAGCCTGCCAGACCTAAGGACTAATTTTCTCAAAAAGCTGAGTCAACTGTGCCCCAACATGTACTAACCTATGCGCCATGGCCTTTGTAGAAATGGCGGACACATAGATCATGCTCGTAGTAGTAGCCTATGAAGTAGTGGCCTCTAGTGCAGGAGCATTAATAGTGGGACCTTTCTCCTCATCTACACCGTGCTGCGGGGGCCTCTCTTCAGTAGTAGCAGTAGCGATGGTGGTGTCAATCTCTGAAACCTCAGGCGGTGGCACTGGGGTGAACATCTCTGGCATAGGTGGGGGGTTGTACTCGCTGAAGTGCCACCAAGTTCTTATCAGCCTCAATCAAGCTGGGCTTCAAAGTGTGCTGGGTCTCAAATAACCAGTCCAGCTAGTGTAAAATCTCCACCCTAGGCACTAAGAAGAGCCTATAGATTGAACACGGGAAAGGGATGGAGGTGGCCCTCTTCAATGCAGCCTCATGTATCTTCTCGGTGATGAGGCGGGCCCAATTAATGTCATGGCCAGCTAAGATGCTGGTAACCATAATTGTACTCTCTGGTGTAAGAGTATTGTCTGCAAGTGTCGATCGGATGCAAGATTGAACAATAGCCCACTAAAATTTAGCAGGGAAGCTGAGCAAAGCCTTGACGATAGGCTCCATGTGGGTGGTGACCCAAGCAGGTTCCAGACCCTGCTCTGCAATACACCTGTCCACCTATCTCAGTAATATGGATCGATGCTCAGGATCCTTCATGATTAATGGGTTTGTGGCCTGCCCCAACCTGTGATTGAACTCCGCTGTGGATTTGGAGGCATGGTATTCAGGACCAAAAACCATATGACGGATAGTCTCCTTTGATATGTCTACCCGCCGAACCCTCACCCGTGTCCTTATTAGTCTGGGTTGAGTGAGGGGTTTTTTCCACTTGGGAAGAGATCACTGGATGCTGGTTATGTAGGATGCGTAGAACTCCCTTACCATAATTGGGGAGTGTCATCCAAGTGAATCTATTAGCCACTGAAGCCCGTAGTGTATCATCGTGTCTTGGAGATCGAGAACACAACTAAATCCGTCAGCTATCACTCTAAGCTCCTCATATATAGAATAGGATGGCTTGCCCTACTCCTTTGGTTACATGGCCTCTCTATAGATCTCATCCATGCCCTCGACGCACCATCAGTTAGCAAGGGCATCCGGTGCAGAAGAAGATGATGGTACGATGGAGGAATCTTCCTCTGATCTATCCTCAGAGCCCTCCTCAGAACTGGACTCCTCTCCAGATGGAGTCATCTATGGCATGCTTCTATCTTTACTGCCTCCCTCTTCAAATAGGGAAGGACTAGCAACCTAAGCCTGAGTATGCCCAACTCTGCTCTGGTCTATGGTATAGAAGCCTTAAGGTCTGGATGGGCATCAAGTATATCTAATGAGGCACTCAATAGAGGGGAATGCTCTCCACCGAAATGCTCATCATCTGAAGGCTCATCCCTAAGCCTCCTCATCATAACTTTGATCTCGGAGTTTTTATGTTTGGGGCCATAGTAACTCAAACATCAACATATACACACCATGGTTAGCCCACAAATCAAGAATTGAAATGCGAAAATTCATCTAAGTACAGTTGCAGAAGGGCTTTACGAAAGCACCTTTACGAGTCGTAATGGGCACTACGAGTCATGGAGTGCTCTCATGGACTAGAAGTTCACAATAATTTTTGTCACTGGAAAAGTCTAAGAGACTAGGTACGACTCATAAAGTGGCTTACGAGTCGTAATATAGGGCTGTATAGAACTCAGTGAAAAATTAGATTTAGGCAGGGGCCTACGAGACCTATCTACAAGTTGTAAAATGATCTATGACTCGTAGAATGTATCGTCTGATGAAAACTCAAAAACATCAAGTTTCTGAAATTCTACATAAGGGGCAATTACGACTCGTAGATTGCTCTATGGGTCATAAAAGACACTCGTGGACCAAAAATCTCAGTCATCTCAGTTTCTAAGTCTATCACACGAACCCAAAAGGCATTTCCAACCAACTATGTATCACAATCGAAGCAACAACACAAGAACCAACATAGTTTCAATCATACAAACCAATCTCCCAATATGTTTGAGACATACACACCCCGTTGAAATGATTACGCATCAATTATCCTATCATTCCGACTATTCTTAATTCATTCAAGTTATTATGTACCTATGTCATCAACCATCAATTCACAATCATTAATCATTTAATTACACATGGTGGATGATTCAATAGGCAAAAACAAGTAGACTTTCATACAAGGGAAACCTAATTTCACATAACACAATTCAAATTCATACAAGGATTTGATGTTTAAACACCATACCAATCATAATCATCAACTCAATCAATTAAATAAGGCAAATTAACGGTTTAAAATTAAATAAAAAACTTAGCAAGAGTAGAGACTAACTTGAAGAAAAGAGAGAAGATGAATGATAAAAAAACCCTAGGTTGCCGGAATTTTCCACGGAAAATAGGTCATGATGGTCGAAAATTGATCAGAAAAACAACGGTGGGGATTAGTTGGGTGATTTTAGTCATTTAAGGTCAAATGTGATGTTAAACTAATTTGACCCTACTTTTTATACTTTTACCAAGTCATCTAAAAAATTTACTGGGTTTGGGTCTACGAAACCCCAATTACGAGTCGTAGATGGTTCTACGGCTCGTAAGTTATGGTTTTCTGTTCACCGAAAATCTATATGAAATGGGGTATGAGTCATAGATTGCTTTACGACTTGTAGACAGTTGTAGAGACTGAACCTGATGCTCTTCTCAGCCAACTTTATTGACTTAGTCTTGTACCTTCATACTCTTCATAAAATATACTGTTACCCTATATGCAACCAACCCATTGCCCAAACTTACAATCAAAACACAAGACAATAACTACCTATGAATCCAAAAACTCAAAAAAAATCTACAACTATGCTATTATATCAAAAACCTTGGGTTGCCTCCAAAATAGCGACTGATTTATTGTTGCGGTATGACTTACGTAAATTAGTTACTCAAACTTCACCAATTGCCCAAACTTCACTTTTGAGCTTATCTGGATGCTTCATGGACTAAAAAATGTCGAAAAAAACTTCTTCGTCATTCAATTTAAACCTGAGTTGACCAGTTTCCATATCCACTAGAGCTCATCTAGAGGTTAGGAATGGTCTTCTCAAGATAATTGGGATGTCGAACTCGACCTCGCACTCTAGAATCACAAAGCCTGCAGGGATATAAATTTCTCCACTTTAACCAACACATCATAAAATATCCCCATAGGCTTCTTCACCATTTGATCCACTATTAACAATTGCATGCTAATAGAAGTAGGGGCTCCCAATCTAATCTTCTTGTAGACTGTAAGGGGCATCAGATTGATACTGACACCTAAATCACATAGTGCCCTTGCAAACTCCACATCACCTATAGTGCAAGCTATGGTGAAAGCACTTGGATCTTCACACTTCTGAGCTAAGGAATTCATATTGATAACACTGCAATGTTGAAGCTCTTGAAAAAGCTCCTGATTCACTGTGTGCTTCTTGGTGATTAAGTCCTTCATATACTTTGCATAGCCCGCCATTTTCTCCAAAGCCTTAATGAGAGGGATATTGATGGATAGTTGCTTAAGCATGGAGAAAAAGTACTTGAACTTGCCTTTTTCATCCTTCTTTTTGATTCTTTGAGGGAACAGATGAGGAGGCCTAGGGACGGGCTTAAACTTTTGTGGCACTTCAACTGCTTTAGTTACCCCATCCTTGCTAGGATCATCTCCTTCATCTGCATCCTTAGCTGCAACCATCTCCTCATGAATATCTTCCTCATCAACTGGCATAGGTGGATCAATAAATCTTTTATCACCCCTAGTAGTAACCGCCATACATTGCCCCTCATTCTTAGGATTTTGCACTGTGCTGCTAGCCAATTGACCCTTCTGGCGCTGATTCAACAAAGTTGACACTTGACCAAACTATTTCTCAAGCTGTTTAATAGCCACAGAATGAGACTCTATTTTTTTTATTTATGCTTGAAATATCTGATTTCATGCCCCTTACAGTCTCATCTTGTGTCTCAGCCTTTTTCAACAGGCAATCAAACATCTCCTTAATTTTGGAATTGCCTGCACCCATGTCATGATTATGTGGTGGCACATAAGGACCATTTCTGAAGCCTTCTCTGTGACTCCCATCTGCATCTGGACCCATGTTTCTATCATAGTAACTGCCGCAATTGTCTCTGAAAGCTCCATATCTACCATAGTTCCAACCCTGGCTTCCTTGACCTTGGCGCCAATAGTCCTGATTAGACCTTTGGCGTTGGTATGGAAACTCCCCATCCGTTCATTCACAAGATATGCATCCTCCTCATAGTACTACTCCTCATACATGGGTGCACGTGGAAGTTGGTGAACCACTGAATTCACTCTCTCTTGGTTATGCTTGATCACCACATCCATGCTTTTGCGAAGCTGAGCAAGTTGTTACATAATCTCTTCATTTATTTTGGCTTCCTTTGAACCCACACTGACAATACATGAACTCTTCATGGAAGCTCTATTCCAATGTCCCATGCACGATTCATCTTGACAACTTGCTCCATATGATCAACGATCCTTGCAAATGGTCGATCTAGAAACATGCCCCCCATGATAGTGTTAGCATAAACCTGACTGTTCTCATCAAGGGAATGGTAGAAGATCTCCACCAAGGCATCATCAATTATCTTGTGATTATGGACGCTCCTCAGATATTTAGTATATCGCTCCCAAGTAGTACTTATTGAATTACCAGGAAGTTGCCCAAAGTTATTGATCTGGTCCTTCAGCTTGAACTACTTCGATCTAAAGAAGTACCTCTCGAAAAAGGTCTTTCACAAATCTGCCCAACTAGTGATTGAACTCTGCGGGAGCTCAGATAGCCGTAATGCAGCATTGCCCGTGAGAGACAATGGGAAAAGACGAAATCCCACTACATCCATAGACAGATTCTATGTCCCCATCACACTTTTACAAACAAATGCTACATTATGCAAGTGGCTATATGGATCATCTGATAGTAATCCCGCAAATAGCCCACGGTTCTGCAGCATCTAAAGTAACCCATTAGAGACTATGAACTTCGTGTCTACCGGTAGTGGTGGAAACATAATAGCTCCCATCACATCCATAGCCATGGAGTTCAACCTGTACTGATTCCATTGATAAGCATTGGCATTGAACTCCCGAAGCTGTGGAATCTACTCAAAAGGAAATGGGTTCTTATTCCAATCATCATCATCATTATTACCTCGATTCAAAGTTGCATTAGCCGCACTATTGGCATTTTCTAGGATTATTCTTGCACTTCTGTGGATCTCTGGATCAAATGGAGTTAAGGGATTGCCTTGACTTAGAGTGTTGGGCATACACTACTTGTATATCCTGCAAAGAAACAAAAAACAAAAACAAAAGTAAAATAAAGGGAACTAAGGATTAACACTCAAACTACTTAATGGATCAACCTAAGTCTAGCCGTATTTCTAGGCAACGACGCCAAAAATCTTGATATCGCTTAAGTTTCACCTTTTTTTTTTGAGGATAAAGCGGTCGTTGTTAAGATATAAAACCTTACCAAGGTTAGGGTCGAACCTATAGGGAATACATAGACTCAATACAAATTTACCAATAAGTAATTCAAGTAGTTAGCCAACTCAATTCCCCAAAGGGGGAGGAGGGATTTGCAATAATCAATAAGAAAGTAAACTAAACTAACTATCACGAGAGACAATCAATAATAGAGAGCAACTAGGGTATCATTTTCCTCATTATTACCCAGCTTAGTATCACCAGATAACTCAATTCTTGTCTAGTGTATAACATACAGGACAGTAATTTAAGTTCACCAAGCCTTTTGGTCAAAGGTGAGAGGTGAATTTTACTATGCGACTTAGCATATCTCTATAGTGTGCAATACTAACCATTACCTATAAGTCCCAGTACAACCTCCCCTTGGCCTAGTTCGGTTGATTAGACGAGAATACATCAATCAAATCCTGTTAATCAGTCTATTTTCTTATTCATTACTACCTTAGTAAAAAGTCTAACACTAAGCGGGTTCTAATGTTGCAAAACAAAGATGATTCATACATGCATATACCCATTCCAAGAATTATAAATTACCCGAGTTTACTTAGTTAGTTCTTCATGGTTCCCACAACCTTAGTTGTGGATTTAGCTATTCATGCTATGTTTAGATAAAGAAATTATGAATTGAGAAGACGTAATTAAATGCTTACACAATTGAATTAAGATCAAGCAAACCCTAGAAGAATGAGAATCACAAGCTTCAAGATCAAATTTATCCACAAGCGTTTTCTCATAATCCTCTCTCCTAAGTATTGAGTTCTTCAAGTACAAATCCTAAAAGTGTTGAATAATGATGTCCTCCTTTGAAAAATAACCTAAAGTACTATTTATAGTAATTACAATTAAGTCCTAAATAAATTAGAAAAATTGATTGGCAAACTCCGTGAAAGCTCTCTATGACACTTAGTGTCTTCTATGACTTATAGCGAGGTCTCGTAATCAGCTTCTGGGATTTTAGATATCTTTTCTACGACACTACTTTACGATTCGTAAAGTGATTTACAACTCATACTACATGTTCGTAAGCTTAAACTTCATCAAATTGTCCTTCATTGGAAATCTTTATGAAATCCATTAATATGACTCATAGAATGTTATACGACTCATATACATGTCTCATTGAGTTGATCTTCAGAAATCATCCCCTAATTGAATTTGTCACGAAACTTTCTCTATGACTCGTAGAATGCTCTACGATCCATAGAGGGTATCGTAAATCATCAAAAATCAGCAAGCTTCTGTAGTTTTGCTCAAAATCATGGCCAACCTGTATTCCTGCAAATCTAAACACAAAACATGTAAACCCCATAAATATCTCATTAAGAACACACAAAATCCTAAGTTTTAAGTATTAAAAGTATTGTATTTTGACAGCACATTAGGGAGTGACTTCAAAGGTGAAAGCTAAGCTAGTCGTTTATCTGTTGAAAGATGTAGCTCAAGTGTGGTACACCTAATGGTTGATGGAGAGGGTTTGTGGTGATGGGGTTAACTGGGAAGAGTTCAAATTTGCTTTTCTGGATTGTTTCTTCCCTTTTGATCTTAGGGAAGCTAAAATGACAAAATTTATCAACCTCAAGCAAGGTGGAATGAGCGTGAGGGAATATGCCCTCAAGCTCACAAAGCTCTCCAAGTATGCTCCTATGCTAATGGCTGACCCCCGTGCAAGAATGCATAAGTTTATTTCTGGGATCTTTGATATGGTTGTGAAAGAATGTCATACGGCTATACTTATTCAGGATATGGACATCTCCAGGCTCATGGCATATGCTGAACAGATTGAAGGGGAAAAGCTCAAGGAGAAGAGGGTGAAAGATTATAAGAGGGCCCGTTATGATTATGGATTCTCTAACTCCAAGGATTGTGGTGGTTATGGTCGCTTCCAACAAGGCCAAGGTTCTAATGCAAGGGATGTCGATTCTAGAATGCCTTCTTCCAAGGCACAAGTTGGAGTTGGCCAATGTCTCCTTTTTGTACTACTTATGGGAAGAATCACTCGGGTGCGTGCTTTTGGAGATTAGGTGCTTCTTTCGGGTATGGTGTTAAGAACCACAAAATTTTTGATCGTCCTAAAGCTTCCAAGAAGGGTCAGGGTGGCCCAAGGTGATCAAGGCCAGCAAAGATCTCCACAAGGTGATTGCTCCAGAAATAACAAGTTCTATGTTTTGCATGCTCGTCAGGAAGTGGAGGAGACTCCGGATATTGTGACTGATATGTTAAAAGTCTTTGATTTTGATGTTTATGCTTTACTTGATCCAGGTGAAGATTTATCTTTTGTGACTCTTCTTTTGGTTGTTAAGTTTGGATTGAATTATGAAATTCTAAGGAGGCCCTTTTTGGTTTATACTCCTGTGGGTGAGTCAATTGTTTCCTAAAGAGTCTATTGGGATCATCCTGTGTCTGTTTTGCATAATGTCCTTTCATGTGATCTTTTGGAACTTGATATATCTGATTTTGATATTATTCTCGAGATGGATTTGTTGCATGCTTCATATGCCTCTATAAATTGTAGAACCCAGAAAGTCAAATTCCAATTTTTAGATGAACCTATTATTGAATGGAAGGATAGTGACTCCACTATTAAATGTTGGTTTATTTCCAATCTCAAGGCCCAAAAGATGATTTCTAAGGGGTGCATCTATAATATTGTAAGGGTTAAAGATATGGAGTCTGAGTCACCTATTCTTGAATCGATTTCGATGGTTAGTGAGTTTTCGAATGTGTTTCCCAAATATTTACCTGGTATTCCTCTCGAAAGGGAAGTAGACTTTGGCATAAATCTCCTCCCAGATACTCAATCGATCGCTATTCTTTCTTATCGTATGACACCGGCTGAATTGAAAGAGTTGAAAGATCGATTGAAGGACTTGTTGGAGAAATGGTTCATTAGACCAAGTATATCACCATTGGGTGCTCCGGTATTATTAGTAAGAAAGAAAGATGGGTTTCTTTGGATGTTCATTGATTATAAGCAATTGAATAAGGTCGCCATCAAGATTAAATACCCATTTCCATGGTTCAATGACTTGTTTGATCAACTTCAAAGAGCCACCCATTTTTCAAAGATTGACCTCCATTTCAATTATCATCAATTGAAAGTTAAGGAGTGTGACATTCCCAAAACAACTTTTCGAACTAGATATAGGTACTTTAAATTTTTGATGATGTCATTTGGATTGACTAATGCTCTGACGGTGTTTATAGATCTTATAAACTGGGTGTTCAAGCCATTTCTTGATAGTTTTGTGGTTATCTTCATCGATGGTATCCTTATTTATTCCTAAAGTGAGTAGGAGCGTATGGATCATTTGAGGCTGGTTCTTCACACATTAAGGGAGAAGCAAATTGTATGCTAAGTTCAGCAAATGTGAGTTTTTATTGGGTGAAGTAGCTTTTCTTGGACATGTGGTATCTGGTGATGATATTAAAATTGATTCAAAGAAGACTAGACCGTGAAGAATTGGCCTAGACCATTGAGTCATTTAGATATTTAAAGTTTTGTTGGGTTGGCTAGTTAATATAGGAGATTTGTTGAGGGTTTCTCATCCATTGCATCTACATTAGCTAAGTTGACTCAAAAGAAGGCCAAGTTTGTATAGTCAAATGAATGTGAAAAGAGTTTTCAGACTTTAAAAGATTGTCTTATATCAGCTCCTGTTTTGTCTCTATCGGATGGCTTAGATGGGTTTGTGGTGTATTGTGATGCTTCTCGGTTTGGGTTGGTTTGTGTTCGTATGCAACATGGCAAAGTGATAGCTTATGAATCAAGGAAACTGAAGGTGCATAAATGAAATTACCCAACTCATGATCTTGAGTTAGCGATTGTAGTGTTTGCTTTGAAGATTGGGACACATTATTTGTACGGAGTTCATACTGATGTCTTCACCAATCACAAGAGTTTGCAATATGTGTTCAACCAAAAGGATCTTAACTTGAGGCAAAGAAAGTGGTTGAAACTCCTTAGGGACTATGACATGAGTGTTCAATATCATCACGGCAAGGAAAATATTTTAGCCTACACTCTTAGTAGACTATCTGTGGTGAGTATGACTCATGTTGATGAAGGAAAGAAGGAGTCGATAAAATATGTTCACCATTTGGCTAGGTTGGGTGTTAGATTGGCGACTCTAATGATGATCGTATTCATGTTCAGAATAGGGTTGAATCTTCTGTAGTGGTTGATGTCAAGGATAAACAAGATTTAGACCCATCATTGGTTAAGGTGAAGGAATTGGTTGCCGAAAAGAAGATAGAGGTTTTCTTCCAAGGGGAAGATGGTGTACTTCGGTATCAAGATCGGTTGTGTGTTCTGGATGTTGATGGTCTTAGGGAGGTGATCATGAGTGAAGCACATAACTCTCATTATTCTATTTATACGGGATCCACAAAAATGGATCAAAATTTGAGAGAGGTATACTGGTGACATGGTATGAAGAAAGATATAGCCAAGTTTGTATCTGAATATCCTAATTGTCAACAAGTAAAGGTAGAACTTTACAAGCCTGGTGGTTTGACTCAAGATATTGAGATTCCTACTTGAAAATGAGAATATGTGGACATGGATTTTGTGGTTGGTTTGCCCCAAACTCGAAAGCAATTTGATTCAGTTTGGGTTATTTTGGATAGGATAACTAAATTGACTCATTTTCTACCATCCAGACTACCTTCAATGCCAAAGATTATGCAATGTTGCATATCTAAGAGTTGGTGAAGTTGCATGGTGTGCCTAGGTCTATCATATCAGATCGTGGCATATAATTCACTTTACACTTTTGGAGATCATTCCGAATAAGGCTTGGCATCACAGTGAAGTGAAGTACTACTTTCCATCGTCAAACCGATGGACAAGCTGAAAGGAAAATTAAAGCTTTGGAGGACATGTTGAGGGCCTGTGTGATGGAATTCCAAGGTGATTGGGATGATCATCTACCACGTGTCGAGTTTGCTTACAACAATAGCTTTCATGCTAGCATTAGTATGGTACCGTTTGAGGCTTTGTATGGTAGGAGATGTAGGTTCCCAATAAGATGGTTTGAATTAGATGAGATGGAATTGATTGGCCCGAATTTGGTGTTGGAGTCTATGGAGAAGTTGAAGTTGATTATGGAGAGATTGAAAATGGCTCAAAGTCGCCAAAAGTCTTATTCGATTGTTAGAAAGAGGGATCATGAGTTTCTTGTTGGTGATTGGGTATATGTAAAGGTTTCACCCATTAAAGGTGTAATGCATTTTGGTAAGAAGGGAAAATTAAGTCTCCTCTATGTAGGTCCTGATGAGATTGTTGAGCTGATTGGGAATGTGGCCTATAGATTGGATTTGCCTACGGATTTAAGTTCTATACACCCGGTCTTCAATGTGTCTATGTTGAGGAAATTGATTTGTGATCCTAGTTCAATTATGCCTTCGGAAGTTGTTGAGGTTGACGAAAACTTGTCTTATTATGAAGTCTCGATTGACATCTCGGATAGGCAAGTGAAGTGGCTTCGCAACAAGGATGTGACTTCGGTTAAAATGTTTTAGATAAATCGACAAGTGGAGAGTGCTACATGAGAGGAAGAGTTGGACATGATGAAGCGATATTCCTATCTTTTCCAATCTACTCAAGCCTAAGGTATTAGGTTCTTCCTATTTTAAATGGTCCTAATTCTTTTACTCTTGTGTTTCATGACATGACATGCATACATATATACGAAATTGATTTAAATGATGTTTTATAATGGATTTGATGATTTCATGGTTTTAAATGTTGAATTATGCATTGTAACTTCAGGTTGAGATACTTCACGTTCAAATCAACCTCTTCAAGCTATGTTCTAGATCAGTCGAGGATGAATGTTCCCAAAGAAGAGATGATATATGGACCCGGGCTTCGAAAGGCCTTAACAATGCTCTTATTCTTCTCTTATTTGTAAGGCCTTAACAATGCTCTTAACAATGGCCTAGAATCTCCCCATCAGTCCCTACAAGACCCATATTATGAGCCCTCTTATTCTGCTCTCTATCTTTGCGGTTATCTTGAATCCAATGAGAAAGGTCCTTTGTAGTCTGAGCAATAGCCTGCATCTGGAAAATATCTACATCATCTTATAAAGATACTATCCTGCGTCTATAATCAAATCATCCCCCAAACCATCCACATAATAATGAACTCTAACTTCCATAGTACGTATAATATCTGGTGTATACCGAGCAAAAGAATTCAAGGCTACACTCCCTATGCTCATATCCCATTGCCTCAACTGATAAACCGGTCATGATGGGCCCCTTGAACCACCTGTGGATAGTAATAGGCTAGAAGTGCCTCAAAGAAATCCTCTCAATCTTCTAGCGCTGCATCAGGCCCTCTATATTTCTCCGATGCCTCGTACCACAAAATAACGACATCATGTAGTTGAAAAGAAGCAAACTACATAACATCGGTGATGGAGGCATGCATCAACCTCAATACTCTATATATACGATCTATAAGTCCTAGGGGATCCTCAGTGGGACTGGGTTCTGTAAATACTAGAGGGGCCAAGTAAAGAGACACTTATACCTTTGATTTTTTTGTTTGATCCCTTGTTGCGTCTTCTCTCACCTCTAGTTGTCTATCATGAATAGAAACCATCCTAGTCTGTAGCTGAACAACCTCTTTCATCCCATGCTCCCCAATCTCTAGTGGGGCTAGGGGTACTAGATCTCCTTGGGCCTAAATAGGTGCTAGTGAATTTGGTACTGTGGGCACCGGAGACTCCCTATGTTCCTCAACGAGAATATATCCACCTAACCTGGCAAGGAATGATTGGTACCTTCTCTCAAATCCATACCTATATCATGTTGTGCCATATCCTGAGCGAAGGCAGCCCATTAAATAAAAACATAGCACAATTTAGATTTCAGATGTTCCTATAGCTTTGCTCTATAGCACAATATATTAAGTGAAAGAAATATAATCATCCCTAAATGCCCCGTAGCCTCCTGATTATAAGTATGGTGCACAACACACCCATAAGTAACACTCTGCTAGACATGGCATTGTGGACTCCCTAGGACACGACCTGCTCTGATATCATATTTGTCATGCCCTAAAAAGAGGAAAGGGGCAACGGGCACTCGATATGGTTATTGGCCGAGTAAGCCATTAAAAATGCTAGTTAACTAAGGTAATCCTAAACCGTTTAGTTCTTGACTTGACCAATAGTAATCATGTATATCAAGATAAGGAAACCAAAATGATAAAGTACTAGCTAGCAGACAAGGCTGTAATAATAAAGGTATAGGAACACACTATATATACATATCAATCCTATGACTGGAGAGTTAAAGTTGCTAAAGGCCTAGCCCAAAATAACATATCCACAATAGCCTCTAAGAGTTTCACTAACACTGCCAGGACAGGGCCTCGACTATACTCAACTATATAATAAGAAGTAAGCATCCTGTGAAAGTGCCAGTAAGAGGTAGAGCTTACCAACTCACAACTAAACTAGGCTCCTAGTGGAGGGGTCGACCAAAATCTCTATCTGAACCTGCATGCACGAAATAAAATGCAGTGTCCCCAAGCAACGGGACATTAGTATGAATAAACATGTACTGGTATGTAAGGCAGGAAGTAAAGTCATAAGTAACTATAGTAAAAAAAGAGTTATAGAAATACTACCTATAAGCAAAACTCATATTACCTTCATGTCTAACACGCAGCCTCCTAGTGATCAAATATGCATGGTATGCTCGAGTAATCGCATATCTTGAATACATATATATAGATGCAAATGCATGATATACCCAACCAAATAGGCCTCATACCTCTGATTATAGCTCAAAGTCCATGTATAACATGCAATGTAAGGTGTGAATATTGAATGCACATAGTAGACCATAATATGAATATAGTCAATCTTGGCTCATTGGTACACTTATTCTCATAATATCATAATCATTATCATTTAGTCAATCTCGCCTCATTAGTACACTATTCTCATAACATCACAATCATTGGCATAACATATACACATGACTCATGGGATTTTATATGTCTTTTAGATCAGTTTGGGAGCTTAACTCAACATTTAGAATGAAACCTTAACTTTGAAAAAGTTCATAAAGGTGTTTCACATAATACTTATACTTGGTTCCATATCAATTAGTAAAAGAAAGTATTTAAAAAGAATCAAGTGCCTTAATAGTTATAGGAGCATTATACTGGAAATTATTGGAAATCAACATATTACTTTCTAAGTGCTTCAATTATTGTTCTAGTATGAAAGAAGGATTGATTATGAATACTACATTCCCCTCATAATATGTCTTTATTTTTAGTGACAACACACCAAAAAGAGCAACATCTCAACATATGGATAGGTAGTTAGCAAAATCGATAAATTGATATATAGATATTGAATGTCTAGTTTAAGTGAATGAAAGGAATATCAACCTAATACCATCATGAAAATAATTCGGCTACAATCTCAATGCCTCTTATAGAAGGTCTTTCTAGCAATAAAATAGTAAAATATTGCATTTGACATTTCGAGAACTTCTCGAATTTCGTGCTAAAAGAAGGGACAGAGCATAGCCTTAACACACCTTTCCAATGGACATCCAAATGGCCGAGGTTCCTCCACAAAAGTTGTTCCTTACGTTCTAAGCTTCACAACCACTATATATATACAACTTATAACCACATACAAATAGTCCATAAATGAGCATTAATCAGCAGGTTTTTCATATAGCATTTACACGAGGAAACATTTGTAAGACTTTATAAAAATAATCATAAAAGATCCCCAAGATTATTACTTGAATACACCAGCTGGAAACCTATAATAACTAGCAATAATCCCAACTTTTTTACAGTCCAGAAACAACCCCAAATGCAACTAATAGGAGGAAAAAATAGTTGCAAAGTGTAAGACACATATTTTTACGCACGGGGACGAAATTTTAACGATAAAAATGGGAAGAACTTACCTAAATATCTTAGGGACCTTGTGAGAACTTCATCTTCAGTTTCTCTATTGTTTGGGAGGAAAATGGAACTGTTTTAAGATTTAAAGGGTCAAATTAGCAGACCTATAGGTGGGCTTGACCCGACCCAGCCCATGACCTGGTTCCTGCTCGGACAGTCACGGTAAAATTATCACAACTTTTTATTCTGAAGTCGGATTGATGTGCGATTTTGTGCGTTGCAAACTATACTCATAGATCTTCAATTAGATAGGTCATGGGCTCTCTAGCCTTATATTATAGGAGATATGTTTTGATACATTTGACCTAAACTTAAGAAGGATTTCTTAAAGAAGCTTACGGTAGCTTTGGCCAATCTTTATCTTGTAACTTTCTTGATTTCAAAACTTAACATATGACTTTTGTGCTATTAAAGTACCCTTTAAAAATTCATTATTAGCAAATTATGCACTTTTAGTCCCACTCGAAAAGTGAAACGTAATTTAAACCTTCCGAAAAGGGTGAGGTGCAACTCGGGCCATTTCTTTAATTCCAAATGTGTATTTAGGGGACTCCTTTGACTTGAAACTTTAGGTCCTTGATATTACCACTTATTAGTAGCCTTATTATTCTTAGGTGTTTTTCAAAATCACATATTCCTTATATAACATATCACACTATTTATGTTATGGAAGATGAGAAACACAGAATCTCACATACATTTTGTAAATATAAAACGTGTCACACTATTTATATTTTGTCTTACATACATGGCGTTGGAGACCTCAAACTCAACTTTTTTCTTAATTGTGTTTTTGACAGGTTTTTTGTTTGTGTGTTCTGTGCAGACTTTTTTAAGTGTGTATATATATATATTTTTTTCCAGAGAAACTATGCAAGAATGTGTTTGAGTAGGATAGGAGTCTTTTTTTCCTTTCTTTTGTTCTTATTAAGTGTGTGTATATATATATGTGTGTTGCCAGGAAACATGTATCTACATTATTCTTTCTAGAATAGAAAAGATGTGTGTTATATATGTTGTTGTCTTGGATATGTAGTTGTATATGTGAGTGTGAGAGATGTGAAGTGGTGAGTGGGTATGTGAGGGTGAGTTACGTGGTAAAATTGGAAAAGGAAGTGGGGGTAGTGTACAGGTGGAGAAGGAGTTTTGGATAAGTGGGTTTGAGTAGTTTTAGATAGGATTGTTCATCATTATCGTTAAACAATTAAATTGAATCGTAATTCAAATTAAATTGATTAAAAAATTTAATATTTAATTTAATTTAATTAGGTGTGATTTTAAATTTTGAAAATCGATACTATTTGGTTGATTTTGATTTTACATAAAATAATTCGTAAAAACAACCAAACCGAACTAAATATTTATATATATAAATTTTATATTTACTTATATAGTCTTCATAAATAAAACATAAATATTTTGTTATATTTTAATTAATTTACATCTTTAACTTTATCATTTATATTTGAAAATTTTCTTGTTAGTATTTTGGAATATAGTTTTCTTGTACCCCTCTCTGGATAGTTATTTGATTGTTGAGCTTGAGTTTTTTTTTTTATGAAGATTTGATCTTTAGTGTATAATGACTTTAGTATTGTTTAATTAAAACACTTTATTTGTGTATATTAACTTAGGTATTGCTTAACTAAATCATTTTGTTCGTGTAATAATAATAATTCTAGTACTATTGCTTAATTGAATCCACAGTAGCCTTCTGTGGATTATTCATGAAGTAGGCAGGAGCGAAGCTACATTCATTCAAGGGTGGTCAGATGAACACGCTTGAAAAACTTTTTCGAATATAAGGTTTAATATAGATATTTTGATATATATATATATATATATATATATATATATATATATATATATATATATATATGTAT
>JAABOM020103202.1:0-25855 GCA_011800125.2 Solanum clarkiae | reverse complement strand
GTGAACTAGCTTTGGGATCTTCGTGGTTTAAGATTAGTTCAAATGCCCTATCGGCACGAGTCACGGCCCCCGGGGTGGGGTCGTGACAATAATTCATCCTATTCCATTCACTCGGTTTCGCAAAGATGTATAGAGACTTGAAGGAGGTGTATTGGTAGGGTGATATGAATAGAGATATTGCCAAGTTCATATCCGGATGTCACAATTGCCAACAAGTGAAAGCGAACATCAAAAGGTCGGGTGGCCTAGCCCAAGATATAGAGATTCCAACTTGGAAGTGGGAGGAAATCAACATGGATTTTGTGGTTGGATTGCCTAAGACTAGAAAACATTTTGGTTCTATCTAGGTTGGTGTAGATAGAATGACAAAGTCCGCTCACTTCCTACTGGTCAAGACTACTTATGGAGCTGAAGATTATGCCAAGTTGTATATAATGAGTTGGTTAAATTTCATGGGGTGCCCTTGTCTATCATTTGAGATTATGGTGCTCAATTTGCTTCTCACTTTTGGAGGTCTTTCTAAAGAGGTCTTGGTACAAGGTTAAGCTTAGCATGACCTTTCACCCTCATGGATGGCCAAGCCGAGAGGACTATACAAACACTTGAGAATATGCTTAGAACTTGTGTTTTGGAGTTTAAGGGTAGTTGGGATGAACATCTTCCACTTATTGAATTTGCTTACAACAATAGCTACCACTCAAGCATTGGTCTAGCTCCTGTTAAAGCTCTTTACGATAGGCATTGTAGATCCCTAGCTGGGTGGTTTGAAGTGGGGGAAGTGGCTTTACTAGGTCTGGATTTGGTTATAGAAGCCTTGGAGAAGGTAAGTTTGATTAGGGAGATATTGAAAATAACCCAAAGTAGACAAAAGTCCTATTCCAATGTGAGGAGGGGATATCTTGAGTTTAAGGTTGGTAATTGGATTTACTTGAAAGTTTCACTATGAAGAAAGTGGTTCGATTTGGAAAGAAGGGGAAGTTAAGCCCAAGATTTGTGGGTCCTTATAGAGTTTTAAGAAGGACTAGTAAGGTTGCTTATGAGTTGGAGTTGCCTATAGAGATGAATATGGTTCATCCAGTTTTCCATGTATCCAAGTGTGTGGGTGACCTAAGTGTTGTAGTGCCCTTGGATGTTGTGGGTGTTGTAGAAGATAATTTGATTTATGAGGAGATCTCGATGGAGATTTTGGATAGACAAGAAAAGAGGTTGAGAAACAAAGATGTGACTTCTGTTATGGTCCTTCGGAGTAATCAACAAGTTGAAAGTGCCACATGGGAAGCCGAGGTGGACATGAGAAATCGATATCCCTATCTTATCCATGCTATTCAAGCCAAAGGTATTAATTTAAGTTCCCTATATGAACTCAAGTCTTAAGTTTCATTCCTTATGTCATTTTGCATGAATTTGTGTTTATGTTGACAAGTTTATAGTGATTTTTGACATTCATGTTGAGATTTTTGAAAATGGTGTTTAAGTACATTTGTTGTATTCATGTCGGGCTGAAATCTTCCTGATTACTTCTCTTATGTATGCTTCTTTGACATTCGGGGATGAATGTTCCCAAGAGGGAGATATTGAAACGCCCCAAAAATATGCTTCGAAAATGCCCATAACCGTAATTTTCATATATCTCAAAATCTATGCATGATATCGAACATCCGACTTCATATTATTGATTAGGAGGGAAAATTAAGTGGGGAGTGGGTATAACCCCGATTTTAGAGGACCTGTAGCAAAAAACTATTTTCGCAAAACAGTGTCTGTCTGCACCCAGGTAGCGACGCGCCTGGCGCGCGGATCAATGTTAATTTGCCCTCCACATTGCGGACCAGACATGGACCAGTTCAAGTTTTTCCTTCATTTTTCATTTCAGCCCAAGGGCATTGGGGTCATAACCCCATGTCCACATAGTGTGAAAACACCAATACTTAGCCATTTTCAACTTTATATCACTCAAGACCCTCTCAAAACCCTCTCTAACACTTCACCAAATATTTCATCCAAATTCAAGTGTCCCAAGCTTAATTTTGGATCTCAAGAACTCCATTCAAGCTTTAAGTCTCCTTCATGTCTATATCAAGAGAACCCAAGTTTAAGGTATGTGGGTTTCATATATTGGGTCATTTCACCCATAGAGCCCAATATCTCTTTTTATGAAAATTACATGTTTTCAAGTTGTATTTTCTATGGGTATCTTTTGTAATGGATTTTGATTACAAATTATATTGGGGTGTTATGAAATGTTGATTTAATAGACATATTCCAAGCTTATGCTATGAATTGGTTTTATCTATGGAGATTATGCATGTTTTGAGTTATGAAATTATGAGCTATTATGAGATTTGATGATGGATTCAGGGTATCTTACATGAGAGTTTTACTATATGTTGGTGGGTCGATTTACATTGAATTTTTCTCATATTATTTCACTCTTGAATTGCATGATTTTAAACTATCATTAGACACCCACCAAGTATTCGATAAAATATCTCGACAAGGATTCTCAAGTTGTTGGTGGTCTATTACATGCTTTATAAGTCAAGTGACTCTAGATGATTAAGGGATTGTATGTATGTATCGAATTCATGAAAAACCTCTATAGTGTTGGAAGTTGGTGATACCTTGTTGGGGGTGATATGCCCAATCACCTTGTTTAGGGGGTGATATGCCTCCACCACCTTATCGGGGAGTGCCATGCCCTACTACCATGTTGAGGGGTAGATACCTTGACCACCTTGTTGGGGGATATCATGCCCGTACTACCATGTTAAGGGGTAGATACCTTGACCACCTTGTCGAGAGTGCCATGCTCGTATTACCATGTTGAGGAGTAGATACCTTGACCACGTTGTCAGGGGATGACATGCCCGTACTACCATGTTGAGGGGTAGATACCTCAATCATCTTCCAAGGGGGTGATATGCATTGGATTCCATGTAATAGTTGCTTGGTCTATGATTATGGTCTCTTCCCACACATGTAATCTATATTTGCAAGTTAAATGATTTACAAGCATGTTTTACCTCAAGCATTGATCATACATGTCATATTGATATTATACCTATCTATTGTTTATGACTATGCAGTTTGACTATGTTGGCTTATATTTTGTTGCATTGCAGCCTATATACTTAGTACATTCAAATGTACTAATACATACTCTATGCCTATATGATGTTACCATGTAGGAACCGGAGCACCTCCTAATCATCCTCTACGTGGCTAGTTCAGTGCTTTGAAAGTTAACCTTTGGTGAGTCCTCAAGTCTGGGGACACTAGCTATGCTACTCTTACTTTTAAGATCTCTTTATGTTGAATACTTGATACTACGAGGGTGAGCCCGGAAGGTGTCTTGGCCGCTGATCCAATATATGTTAGAGGTGTTGTTAGAACAATTGATGTACTTATATTTTGAGCTTTGACTCTTTTATGCTTTATAAATAACAAGACTTCCCTTAGTCCCTCTTGCCTTATTTATACCTCTTGTTGTTATTTATTTTATTTTCATGATAAAGGATGTGCAAATGATATGCTAAGAGGATTATTTGGGGTCCCTTCGGATTCCATTTGCCATGTCACGTTTATGCCCTAGGCTTGGCTCGTGACATATCTCTATCACCTCATCGATTAAACATATTTGAAAGGTTTAGAGCAATGCACAAATCATCATAAGTTACTTAGGCAACAACTCTATTGCACGATTTAGAATAGGAAAGAAGTGAGACAATTCCTAATGTCCTATAGCCTCTCTATTATGGATATGGTGCTTTTCACACCAATAATAAGAACTATACTAGACACGGCTTAATAGACGCCCTAGGACCTTGACCTCTGTGCTCTGATACCACGTATGTCATGCTTGGGGAGGGTACCCTTAGCATGGCTAGCACTCAGAAACCATTGCTGGCTCCCAAGCGAACTACTTGGCCTCATCATATTCATTCAATCAGTGGAAGACTTAAAATAAAGAGAACAATAAGATGGAAAAATCAAATCATCAGCCTGTGTCAATATATGGAGGCCATAGGCTAACAATAAACTCCAATTCTCTAACATAATGATAGTTTTTAAAAGAAATCAGTCAAGAGATAAAAGTCTCAACATCAACTTATCACTATCTAGTCTATGAAGCCTCTAACTCTACTATCTAAATGGTGCCAATGACGGGTTCATGTCTACCTCAGATCAAATAAAAGAAAATCCAAACTCTCGTAGCTAGATGATAGTAATATGGAAATACTATTAAAAAAGGAGGTCTCATCGATAAGCTGAATGGGAATAGATCCCTAACGAAGCACCTGTTAATGATCTCTAATACCTGTCTTTGTATCATCAAATGATGCAATCCAAACAGACATCAGTATGTGGAATGTACGAGTATGTAAAATGGCTGAATGAAACAAATGTAAGCAGAACAACACAGAGTAACATCAACTCAGAATATACTCAATCAGAATGTCAAATGTCTATCTAAAGAAAGAATAAAGAGTAGACTATGACCCATCAATACCATCTAATCCAATCCAACCAAATCAAATTAGAGTACTATCAGTGTAGAACCTATCTGGGAGTTTCTCCAATCGACTATGATCTCCCATGAGTCTGTGGTAATACAATGAAGCAATATCATTGCCACGTACATCCAATATATTGTTAGGGTAAAGGACATCACATCGGTGGATCCATAATAAATAACATCAAGTCCTCTTTTGGGACAAAGGAAACATCTGATTTAATGGTTCAATCCTCTCCTACGCTGGCCACATAATTATTGAATTTGAGTTGTTCTCTACTCTTACTCAATTCGATGCTCAACACTCCTCCTAGTTTTCAACATGCTCATGAGAAATCAATCATCTAAATTACACATCTAATTAGTCTCATTGGACATTTGTCAACTCGATTCATCACATCAACCATCATTTCTTTGGTTAGGAACATTCTTTTTAGAATTAGTTCATGACCTTTAATACTCTAGAAATATCAAGTTTCATTAACATTATCATCAACACTCTCATATAAAGATCACAATCATAGTCACATGCACATTCATACCATCAAGGCTCTGGACTCATCTCCTAAGTTCATTCTTGCAATTTTTTATGAAAATAGCATTTAGGGTTTTCTGAAATAACTCATGAAAAGTATTTAAATAGTAAAATCAAGTCTATGATGATCATCAACATATAAAAATCATAGAATATTTATAATTTATAAGAGAACATTCAAGATACATGCATGGAGACTCAATATTCTCACAACCTTTCTACTACCATCAATAGGGGAACATGGAAGAACAATTTCATGCGTTAGTTTAGCCTTACATACATGCAAAATTGATATTACAATTGAAATTTGTTGAATACTAGCTTTCTTGGAGATTATCCTTGATCTTAGTAGTTCATTTAGAATGGAAGAACTTAGAAAAATAATGTTTCAAGGGCTTCTCTTTGATTTTTGAATTCTTGACTTAGAATATTTGGAGTTCTTGGTGAAGAACCCTAATTCTTGAGGAAGAAGAATCAAGAAATATTTTCTTGGAATTGTTAAATTCATTTTCTTGAAACCCTAGGTTATGATTTAAGATTCTATTAGAGATTCATGAATAGATGAAGAAATTTGGGTTGGGTAGATTAAAATTTATGATGAATAACTTACCTTGAGGATGAATCTTGAAAGTTAACCTTAACTTGATGATGTTCTTGATGATTCTTGAGAGTTTATGCTTAGGAGTGAATGAGAGGGTTTTACATATGAAAACTGACGTCTTATGCATTTTGGGACCTTACCACCAAAGGTTTTAGATAAAGTATACTCAAAGTATAATAAAAAGACATCACGTAGCTTATCCAGAAAAGGTCCGCGTCAAGCCGGCGACACAGAGCTATCGCATACCTTCAATCAGCTTTGTACGTCTTCACTAAAATAATCATAACTTTTTACGCTTATTGTGGCAAAATTTGATGCCTTGGAATGCTAATTAAAATATCTTCAATTTGATATATTATGGGTCACCTAAATTGTTATACTTTAGGAGATATGGTCATTTGAAGTTTACCCTTCTATTAACTCATTCGAAAACTTAGTCGGTAATCTTTGGACTTGGCTTGATGTAAAAGATCCCTTACGACTCTAAATCACATCTAATATACTTTAAGTACTTAGGAATTAATCATAGCATATATATATATATATAATCTAAAAGTCGTTGGTCCACCAACATTTAAAAAATCTTACATTGGAACCCAAATGCCATGAAAGTTTTAAGCTTAACTTTATACTGGAGGGTTCATGTGACCTTAGATCATCTTCAATTCTATTCTCAATCTAAGAAATTGAATTTAACAGTGATACTCAATTAAGAATCATCAACTAAAATCCTATATCATATGAAGTATGACTTAGTCTTAGCTTAAAAACATTAGAGTGTTACAGATGAGTTGATAGAACTTGATGATCCCATGTGTATTCATAATTGAACTCTAGAGTTTTGTCTAATTGACTTCTTACTTATGATTGATCTAAGCCTTGATCTATTGAATGAGAATTAAGTTGATGAGATAATTTGAGAAAAGAGGCCCGAAAGGCTCAATTAAGTTGAGTTAATGAGATGATGAGAGTCTCTACAACACTAATTGAGATGATTAATTGAGATGAGGAGCCTTATGAGCATTGAGTCTTGGGAGGAGTATCGAGCACCAAAATGAGTAAGAGTAAGTACAACTTGAACTTATTAACTATGTGGCCAGGTATAGGAGTAGACTAAGTCCGCTAAAGTTGGACATGTCCTTATTTTGTGAACTAAGTCTATTAAAGTCGGATAGATTCCTTTTTTAAGGATTAAGTCTATTAAAGTCAGACATGTTCCTAGTCTATGGTCCTAAAACAATAGGACTTGAGTGGTTAATGGTTTGGATCCATTATAGGTTCTATTCGTTCTTTACCTGGCAAGTACGAACTGGTTGTGGCAATATCAATGGGATTGTTTACAGTCACTGGCTCATGAGTGATTATTGTCGGATAAGAGGAACTCCCAAATAAGTCCCATACTAATTGTACTCTGAGTTGAGTTGGACTGAGTTAAGTTGAGTTGACTGATGAGGTTTGATTGGTATTTATGGATCATTTGTCTACTTTTTATTCTTTCTTTAAACAGACATTTGGCATTCTGATTGATTATCTTCTGAGTTGATGTTATTTCTTATGATTCTACCTGTATCTATTTCATTCATCCATTTTACATACTCATACATTCCATGTATTGACGCCCATTTGGACTGAATCATTTTATTATGTAGAGGTAGGTAGTAGAGATCGTCAATAGGTGCGCCATTGATGATCATTGCAGTCAGCTAAGTTGGTGAGCCTCCATTATTTCAGAGGATCCTGTTTATTTTCATCTAGCCTTCTAGAGTTAGACTTGAGTTAGCTTTATTTTCCTTTGAGGTAGTCAAGGGTTTGTTATTAGCATTAATTGATTGTAATAGAAGCTTCATATACTAGAGTTGTTTATATTGAGATTTTGTTAACCTAGTTTCTTCCATACTAGCCTATTTATTTGATATGCCATTTGAGACTTAGATTATACACCTATTACTCTCATAGCCTTCTGTTGATTTGTTATGTTATGTTGAATAAATGAATATGTTGAGACCAAGTGATTCGCTTAGGGACTAACAATAGTCTCTAAGTGCCGGTCATGCCAAGGGTACCCTTCCGGGACATGACAAACTGTCATCCCGTAAACCTCATCAAAGATTACATGTTCTTTGATTCTTATTCTCCAACATATTTTTGTTTTGTTATTTCCAAATGTGCCAAACATAGTAGGGGTAAAAAGATTTCCCAAGTGAGGTGGAGACTAGCGGTTTGTATGTACGCATGCTTCCAAGTGAACCCAATCATCAACACAAGCACATATGGCCTACCTTAGTATCTAATGACACCATCTCCCCTTTGGAAGAAAACCTCCACTTTGTTATCTTTCACCAAGGTCTTCACCCCTATCAAGGCGGGGTTATATTCATACTTTTTCTTATTTTATCAATCAAAGATGATTTAGAACCAATAGCCACCATTACACTACCATAGCCAACCTCTTCCAACCTAACTCCCAATTTAGCCAACCAATGGACCTTTCTAGTCACCTCTTTCCATCATCATCAACAACTTTATCCAACCTCATTCCTAACCTAGTCAACCAGTAAACTTCTTCAACCACCCCTTTTTGTCATCCAAAGATTCCTACTTTCCATAATTAGCAAGCAACCTCACAATTATCAAAATTCACAACATCACCCTCAAATGGTCCACAAGCTCTCCCTTACCTCCAAAAACAAACCAATATATTATTACCAAGGCCCACTACAAACATAACAAGGTAGGGATTACAGACCCTATTCATGAGACCTATAGCCATAGTCAGTGCAAAAATCAAACCAAAAGACACTACTCCCAAATTCAAAATATAGAAAAGAACATCAAGAACCTATCTATCACCGGAGCAACTTAATAGAAATGGCTTTGGTTCAACACCCCTAACTCTTACATTATGATAAATGCAACCCTTAGAGATCAATTGGACCTTAAGTCAGGAAATGGACTTACCCCTTCGCTACCACTTTACAATCCCCTACTCAAGGACGGGTTTATTAGGGAATTGGAATCTAACTCTACAGGTCCTACAATCAATGGGAACACAATATGCATGCAACCAATCCGTCCCAAGAATGACCTCAAAATCTACCACCTCCACTTCAACAAAATCACAAGGCAAGACCTAAATACAACATGACCACAGAACAATTTCTATAGCCTTTTCAAGCAACAATAGACTCACTAATAGGGGGTAGACACTAATAAGTCCACATGACAACTCAAAACACACATTTAGTCCACTAGCAACAAATGGAATAATAAAGGAAATAGGGACATCCGAACCTTCCCATACATACACATCAAGGTCAAAGGAAATGTCAACATACTGGTAGCAACATCGGGCGCCTCATCTACCCCTTGCCTCCTTTGAAGAGCATAGAACTAATTATGTCGTGGAACACCCCCTTGGCCACCTAGGGCCTCTTGATTCATATGTCTATCTTGTTCTTGAAATCGATCACCCTTACGCCTCTTCGAGCATATAGACAATCAACTAGTTTGTGACCCACTTCATTACAACCATAACAAGCATTGGTCTTCCTCAAGCATGGGACACCATGGTTCCTCCCACACCTTGTCCACTTAGGATTAGTTCTCCCATCATTTCCATCTTACCATTTTGAGTCAGACACCCTATCAATAGCCAACCTCTTCCTTTGAGCTTCGTCAAACTCTTGTTCTTGGAAATAGCCATTAAATCGAGCCCTCTTGAACCCCTCACTTCCCCTCTTCCTAAGCTTCTCCCCCTCAAGTTGCTCGACATAATTCATAAGGTGGCACAAGTCCATGTCACTTATCAACATAGTGGACCGACACTCCTCATTCACCAAATCGAATACACCTATCACAAACTTATTCATTTTAGACCTCGGATCGGCAAACAAATTGTGGAGCATACTTAGAGATTTGGTTGAACTTGAGGGAATACTCCCTCAAACTCATGGATCCTTGCTTTATATTCATAAATTCCATCATTTTGGCCTCCCTCAGCTTAAGGGAGAAGAACCGGTTAAGAAATACCGCCTTAAATTCCTCACAAGGAATAACATCATAATTTCCCCTTTCCACCTTCCATTGCACAAACCAAATTTGAGATATCCCCTTTTAGTTGGTAGGCCGCTAACTCCACCTTTTCCTCCGAATTCACCCCCATGATAGACAACACCTTGTACAATTCATCGATGAACTCTTGGGGATCCTCATCCACCTTAGAGCCATAGAACTCCAGTGGATTCATTCTTGTAAATTCCCTTACCCTAGAGGCCAGAGTAGGCGCATGAGGGCCTTGGGCATCTTGGTTGATTTGATTAGCAACGACATGAGCCAACAACATTTTAGCATTCTGGAACTCAATCTCGGTAGCCCCTCCACTTTGAGGATCTTAAGGAGCGGGGTAGGACGGTTGTCCTTTAGGTGTACGGGTTCTTCTTCCTCTTAGGATAGGCATGATCTAGCATAGCAAAGAACAATTGTTAGGGGGAAAAGCTTACCTTAACTCCTATAGCACGACATAGAGTAAGAAGAAGGGGAGCATTCCCTAAAATGTCTCATACCCTCTTTCTATAGTTGTGGTATGCAACACAACCATGAATAAGACTCTAATCAATGTGATGTGTTGGATGTCGAGGACCATTAACAACCTAGTACTCTGATACCAAGTTTTTCATGACCCAAACTACGGCCTAGGCATGGAACAACAAATAGGGAACCCGAAGGAACCCCAAACAAGCCTCTTAGCATATCATACACACATTCTTGGCCATAGAAGCAAAATAAACAACAAAAGAAAACATAAACAAGGGAAATTGGGACTCTGAGAGAGAGATAGAGATAGAGAGTTTAATACTTAAATAATATGGATGAGTCAATGCTCAAGCATAATGCATAACTTGTCTAACAATACCTCTAGACATAGAACTTAGCGGGGGCCAAGAGAAGCAACCGGGCTTACCAACATAGTAGTGACAATATGTATTCCAAAAAATACAAGATGTAGTCTAAGGATAAGTATGAAAAAGGAAAGATATTGTCCCTGGACATGAGGACTCACCAAAAGCTAACTTGAACAATCCATCTAGCCACGTAAAGGAGAATCAATAGAAGCTCCGGTTCCTACATGATAATATCATGTAGGCATAGAGTATGTGTTAGTACATTTAAATGTCTTAAGTATGTAGGATGCAATGCAACAAGAGATGAGAAGATAATTGAATTGCATAATCATAAGCAAGTGATGAGTATACTAGCAACTTGGTATGCATGATCAATGCTTGAAGTAAAATATGCTAGTAAAATCATATGCTTATATAGTACTTAATACATGTATAGGAATAGACCATCATCATAGACCAAACAATCTATTACTCAATCTCCTAGGCACCCCTCCCTTTGAAAGGGTGATTGAGGTACATACCTCTCTATTGGTAGTACGGGCATACCATTTCCCAATAAGATGATTGAGGCTAAGTGCCAAGGCAACCGAGGCTTGACACCCCCTCGACAAGATGATTGAGGATTGATACCCCCTCAACAAGGCCATCGAGGTTTGACACCTCTCGACAAGGTGATTGAAGCTTGATATCCGCTCAACAAGGCCACCGAGGCTTGAAACCCCCTTGACAAGGTGATTGAGGATTGATACCCCCTCAACAAGGCAATCAACTTGCAATACCATAGATACTTTTCATGAATTCAACACATATATACATTCCGTCCATCATCCTATAGTCACCTAACTCATAAGTCATGCAATAAACCATCAAGAACTCCAGAATCTTTAACAAGACATTTTATCAAACACTTGACGGGTATGAAATGTTAGTGTAAAATCATGCGATTCAAGAGACAAATCATGCAAGAAAATTTAATGTAAAACCACCCACCAATACTTAGTAATACCATCATGCAATATACATCAAAATACTTCATCAAATCTAAAGATAGATCAAAGATTCATAGCTCAAAACATGCTTAAATAATCACACTTTTATGAAACCCCAATATAGTTCACTGTCAAATTCATAATATGTAATAGCCATGAGTAAATCAACTTAAAATCATGTAATTTATGTAAAACGAAAGCTTGGGCACCATGGGTGAAAGGACCCATAGTTGAAATCCACATACCTTGACTTCAGAGAATTCCTTAATGAAGATTGGAATGGAGACTTGAAGCTTGAGTGATTTTCTTAAGATCCGGGAAGAGATTTGACACTTGAACTTTGAGTAAAATATTTGTCTAACTATTTGAAAGAGTATTGGAGAATCTCTTGTATGATATATAGGTGAAATGTGGCAAAGTATAAGTATTTTCACGTAAGTTGAAGCTTAGTCCCAAGACCCAAAAGCCTTAGATCGAAATTAAAAAAATTGAACAATTTTGACACTGAGGCGCGCCCCCGACAAGTCGAGCCTGGGGCACAATTCTCCACTAGAAATCGCAAATTTTGAATTTCTAAATTTGGATACAGTTTCTCTAAAATCGAGGTTAGACCCATTTCTCACTCAATTTTGCCCCTGAACTAGAATATAAAGTCGAATTTTTGATATCACATGCAAATTTTGAGATATATAAAAATTATAATTATGGGCACTTTTGAGGCACATTTTCGGGCACTATTTTCGGATCATTTCAAGGAACATCTTCTCCGAATCTTGATAGAGTTGTGATAGGTGTTGATGGTGGAGGAAAAGGAGAGTTTACTCCAAATGTTGGTAGGTGGTAATGAAGGTGTTGATTTCGAAAAAGGAGAAGGATTATATGATGTTAATAGTGATTTTAGAATAGAAAGACCTCCGGCCAATGAGAATGTTCTCCGTGCTTAAGAAATCTCATCAACCAATGAGAAGCTTGCCCATGAGAAGATAAAGCTTTTGACTGCTAAGGTAGAATCTTTAGGAAAAAAACTATCATTGCCATGTCCGCTAAGGTAGAGTCTTTAAAAATAACTAATGTTACCATGATAACTAAGAGAGGAATTAGGCCAACATCAAAGATCTCTTATCCATATACTCTTGATTATATTTGAAGTCGAAAAAGACAACTTTCAAAGGCATTATCAAGTGTTCAGAAAAAGACAAAGAGAAAGGTAAATGATGCTATTATCGAAAAAGAATTAGTATATGAAGATAATGCATGCGAAGGTGAAATTGTATTCTAACAATCTTTACTAGTTAAATTAATTCTATTTTTACTTTTTACTAGTTAAATTAATTTATTTTAATCTTGTAGATGAAGTAAGCTGACTGGATTCAAAGAGAAGTTGAAAGTTATGGATTTCTATTTTCAAAGAGGAGCTAATTGGATGAGTTTTAGGAGTGGTGTCTAATCTCTATGTTTTTGTTAGACTTTTATTTAAGTTTAAGTTATGGAGTTTTTCTGTTGTTTTGTGCTAAATATTGAAAGTACGTTTTGTTTTATGGAGTTTTTTTCTATTGTTTTGTGTTAAATATTGGAAGTATGTTCTATTTTCTTATTGATTTTTTCTGGTGTTTTCTGCTAAATATTAGAAGTATGTTTTGTTTTATAGCAACTGTTGTGCTTTTTATAGCAACTGTTGTGTTTTGTTTTATAACAACTGTTGTGCTTTTTATAGCAACTTTTGTCATTTGCCATAATAAGTACATACAAGCTACTTTAATTTATTTTAAGTGATGTTGGTCACTCGTACATAGAAACTACATTTGGTGGCAATCTTATCAAATGAGACACTAATTTGAGATATCAGACAGTTAATTAAGCAATTTCACATTTAATCGAATTAAAATTAACAAATTGGTCGTTAATTGATTATTTTACTCATACTTAATGATAAGAAAGATGACCTTGATCTATTTTAAGAATAAAATTAAGATTGGACAATAATCTTCGCTTAATTTGCTACAACAAGTAAGCTGGTTATTGTATTTTTTATAGAAACTACTGAAATTTGTTACAATAAGTAAGCTAGTTGCTGTACTTTTCATAGCAATTGCTCAAATTTGTTACAATATGTAAGTTAGTTGTTGTACTTTTCATAGCAACAACTAAAATTTCAGTAAGTAAATAAGCTAACTAATTAAATAATAGATCATTTATTGATTATATCATATATTTTAGAGATAAAAAGAGTAGTATTTATCTAATTTAATAACAAAATCAAGATTTGATAGTAATTTTATGTAATGAGATAGTAATTTGAGATATTGGACAATCGATTCAGTAAAAATTCATATGCGACAATCAACTTATAATGAATAAATTAATCATTAATTGATTGTAGCACTCATATTCATTAACATATACAACGGTGTTGACCTAATTCATACATAAAAACTACATTTGATAGCAATCTTATCCAATGAGACATTAATTTGAAATATCATACGATTAATTAAGCAATTTCACATGTAATCGAATTCAAATAAATATATTGATCGTTAATTGATTATATTACTCATACTTAATGATAAACAAGATGGCCTTGATCTATTTTAAGAATAAAATCTAGATTGGACAATAATCTTAGTTGAATTTGATACAATAAGTAAGCTAATTGTTATACTTTTCATAACAGCTACTGAAAATTATTACAACAAAGTAAGCTACTGAAATTTGTTAAAACAAGTATGCTAGTTATTGTATTTTTCATAGCAATTGCTGAAATTTGTCACCGCAAGTAAGTTAGTTGTTGTACTTTTCATAGCAACTGCTGAAATTTCGGTAAGTAAATAAGCTAACTAATTAATTAATTGATCATATCAATTATTTTAGAGGTAAAAAATGTATTATTCATCTAATTAAGAACAAAATCTAGATTGGATAGTAATCTTATACAATGAGATAGTAATTTGGGATATTAGACAAGCAATTCAGCAAGAATTTATATGTAATCAACTTATAATGAATACATTAATCATTAATTGGTAGCAACGCTCATAGTCAATGACAAATATAGCAGTTTTGGTCTAATTCATACATAGAAATTACATTTGGTAACAATCTTATTCAATGAGATATTAATTTGAGATATCAGACTATTAATTAAGCAATTTCACATGTAATCAAATTAAAATTAATATACTAATCGTTAATTAATTATTTTACTCATACTTAATGATAGAAAAGATGATTGTGATATATTTTAAGAATAAGATCAAGATTGAACAATAATCTTAGTTGAATTTGCTACAACAAGTAAGCTAATTGTTATACTTTTCATAGCAGCTGCTAAAATTTGTTACAACTAGTAAGCTAGTTGATGTATTTTTTATAGAAACTGCTGAAATTTATTACATCAAGTAAGTTAGTTGATGTACTTTTTATAGTAACTGCTGAAATTTGTTAAAACAAGTAAGCTAATTGTTGTACTTTCCATAGTAATTGCTAAAATTTGTTACAATAAGTAAGGTCGTTGTTGTACTTTTCATAGCAATTGCTGAAATTTATTACAACAAGTAAGCCAATTTTTTTTTTAATAAGATTTAATTATAATGTTAATTGAATTTGCTATGACAAGCAAGCTAGTTGTTTGAAGTGTTCATAACAATTGCTAAAATTTACTACAACAATTGTTGAAATTTGTTACAGCAAGTCAGTTATTGAATTTGCATGAATTTTTTGAAATTAAATTATGGTCATATTCACAAATAAATAATAACAATAATAATAAGATCAAATGTTATTTTTTAAATAAAAACAACAATTAGTACCCAAAAGGATAAGATCATGCGTTCACAAAATAACAACAAGAATTGGTCCCAAAAAAGATAAGATCAAATGTGTTCACAAAACAATAACAATAACATCAAATGTGCTTCTAAGAAACATTTCGCTTGGAGCAAGTTATTTTCTTGTGACCAATCCTTTTGCATATAGAATATTTACTTTTCTTCGTTGGAAATGATTCTCCAATTCCTTTTTGCCTTTTCAATAATCTTCTTTCAACATTGTCGGGCTCAACAAATGGAGGAGATATTTTTCCCTCTAAAATCTCAATAGGAACTTCCCAAATTTTTTCAGATGGCACATAATTAATTTCCTCCATGTATGCAATAAGGTGTACCTCTATCTTATAATAGGAAGAAGAGTACTCATAAATACGTCTCCCATAATCATCGCCATATTGGCATATAAGCGCTGCCATAGCATGTGAACAAGGTATTTTATCATCATAAAAGACTCTACAATTACAAGATTTGGCTATCAAATTAACTATTGCGACTGCATCATGACTGGTGAGTAATTGGATGAACAACAAGCTTGTTTCCCAAATCAATTTTTTTTGCAATGTCTTTTTCTATTGAAGGGCCAAAAATGGTTGGTGCTTAATGAATTTCATACGCCTCTCATGAAATTTTTCTGCAAATCACCTATTTATTGCATCAAATAGAGAAGTAATGAGTTATTTTCTTTCATCAAGTAACATTGAGTTAATCGACTCAACAATGATTTTAGTCATAATATTATACCTGTAACCTATAAATGTCAGATCATATGTTTTATTTATTTTAGAAATAATTATAGTAATTGCTTAAAAAGTTCAACAACTTCTGCAATTCATTTAAGTAGTTGTTCAGCAAATACAACAATGACTGCATATATTTAGTAGTTGCTAAAATAAATATAATAATTTGCTGCATATTTTCAGTAGTTGCTGAAATAAATACAATAATTGCTACATATTTTTCAGTAGTCGCTGAAATAAATATAGGAGTTTTTTTTTTACAGCAACAAATACAGAAATTAGTAGTATTATGAACTATCAACAACAACAATAATAAGTTACACCTGTTTCCTGAAAAAATTTCCTACGCTATCGATGAAATTTAACCCATTCAAGATGTGTTGCGGCTGGTAGAACCATATGTATTATTTGATTGAAATGATCATTGAACATATCTACATCATATGCTTTTGCTTTCTTATAAAAGTGATAGAAAGCACTTGCATTGTGATAATTATTTTAAATATTTTCTCCAAGGTGACTCATACAATTACCATAATGAGCCGAAGAAAATACAATTGAGACCATTTTTTCAATACTGGGATGTCTATAAGAAATTATGCATAATTCATGAGTTATTAAGTACAAATCTACTCAATTACCTGAAAAATATTTGTAGGAAGCATCACATTCAGAGTCTACTACGTAAAATGTCACCAAAAAAATATGATTCTCCGTATCCTGTGCAACAACAAACAACAATACACCATCATATGTACTCTTCAAAAATATCTCATCAATAGCTATGACTTTTCTCATATGTGCAAAACCAAGAATCCAAGCTCTATATGTCACAAAAAAGTATTTAAACCTACAATTTTCATCAATCTTCTCTGCGTCATACTTCCAAGATTTAATGTCCTAAGCATATGACTATACGCATCAAGCACTCCATACCCATGCTCATATGTCCCTCTTATTAAAGACTTTGCAATTTCACTATCCTTCCAAACCTTTCAATAACTAACCTTGCATCCCAATTCAATTTGGATAGAATTTTTCAAATCTTTTGTGGATGGACATTTACCCTCATGATATATGTTTTTAAAGTATGCTCCAATAATCTTTCTTGTGGCATGTAGATAATGACTTGTAAGATGTTTTGAGCCACGTGTGTGCATTTTTTCATACTTTTTAATGTAAAATCTCTCAGAATTTATAAGCTTCACAGCTCTCAGCTACTACTTGCATTCAGGATGCTCACATTTGACACAATACACCAAGCGCGAATTAATTACCTTCTTCAATTTAAAATCTTTATTCACACAAGCAATTTTCAATACAATATCAAGCTCTTGCTTATTATTAAATGACATATCTTTGTAAAAAGTTATTTCATCATCTTGAGCAAAGCTAGATTAAGTTGATTGTGTAGTCCTCGATGTATTACTGCCAATTTCAGGAGAAAGAATGTGTTGGCCTTCACTCTCTTTATCTAGAATATTCATACTCATCCAACCATGTTAATCATTTAATATTTGTTGGTCAACAATTAAATAATTGTTCTCTACAAATCTTTCAACTTATAGACCCTTAAAATAGGTCTAGATTCATCTTCCAAATGAGTATTCAAACTAAGTTGATCTTTTTTTTTTAAAAAAAAAGGAATTATATTTTACTTTTCAACACAACTATGCATGTAAGTGATGATTACGTCTTTCAACTCATAATTTAATTCTCAATAAGTAATGATTTCATTCGCAAAATCAGCATAGGGGATACTTTGATACACAATCATTGCTATCATCTCGGGCAACTCTTTCTTCTTCCAATGACAAATACAATGATTATTTGACTCAACCTATTCACCATGCCAATCAACCCTTAATATTATTTTATCTCCAGTTAATTATGCTGAAGGTACCTGAAAGAGTCATAATTTAAAACAAAAAATTTGATCATGAATGTCACGACTCAAATGACCCCAAAAAGTGCCCGAAATTGTGCCTCAAAAGTGCCTAGAATTGTAATTTTCATATATTTTAAAATCCATGCGTGATATTAAAAATTCGACTTCATATTCTTGTTCAGGGGGTTAAAATTTGGGGGGAAAGGATCTAACCGCAATTTTAGAGCAACGTATCAAAATTCAAAATTCTCAAAATGCAAATTCCAGAGAGCTTTCTGCGCCCATGGCACGACGCGCCAAAAGTTCGCACTAGTGTTAAATTTTGCACAGTTTCGACTTCGGTCCAAGACCTTTAAGTCTTGGGCCTAAGTGTTCCCAATCGTGAAAATGCCTATACTTAACCATTTTTTTATCCTCATATCAGTCTGAATATTCCCCAATACTCATTCAAATACTTAGCCAAATATTTTACTTCTAAACAAGTCTCAAAACCCTCTCCGGATCTAAGGATTTTCTCGCAAGCTTCAAGTTTCCACTCCAATCTTTGTCAAGTTCATCTCCAAAGATAAGGTATGTGGATTTCTTTCATGGGTTCCTTTCACTGATGATACCCAAGCTTTCTTTTACTCTAATTTGCATGATTTAAAGTTGATTTACTCATGGGTCTTATTTATTATGAAATTCACTGCACACTATGTTGGGTTAATGAAATTGTGACTATTTTACTATGTTTGGAGCTATAAATCTAAGGTCTATGGTGAGAATTTATGAAGGGTCTTGATATATAATATTTGATGGTGTTACCAAGTATACATTGATGGCTTTAAACTGATTTTTCGAGCATGATTTCACTCATAAATTGCATGGGTTGTACACTGACATTAAACACCCCCTAAGTGCTTGATAAAATGTCTAGTTATGGTATCTTGAGAAATTTAAGATCCTATTCATGTCTTATGAGTTGAATGACTATATGATGATGAGGAGGAATGTATGTGTATGATGATGAAAGGAGTGTGTGTGTGTGTGTGTATATATATATAAATTATCTCTATTTAGTGTTGGGGATGACCAAGCCTAGCTTAGGGGTTGTAGGCCAGGGTAACCTATCGAGGCGTTAGTACCTTTGTCGCCTAGCTCGAGGGATGGTAGGCCCGGGTAACCTTGTTGGGGGTTGGTATCCATCAACCTTGATGGGGGGTTTGTACTCTGTCAACCTCGATGGGGGGTTTATACTCCATCAACCTCATGAAGGGGTTTGTACTTCATGCGCCTATCCAAGGGGTGGTAGGCCTTGGCTTGCACTATAATTGTCACTCCTTACACTTATTTTGTGATTTATATAAGCATGATTTTACTACAAGCATCATTTATGTATGCCATATTGTTTGTATGTTATTCATTACTTATGATTATGCATTTTGCCTATGATACCTACCTTTCGTTGTATTTATCCTACATACTTAGTACATTCAAACGTACTAACATATACTCTATGCCTACATGATGTCACCACGTAGGAATTGGTGTACCGTTTGATCCTCCTCCTCTACGTGGCTTGGCTAGTACGACTTCTATCAAACTTGTTGGTGAGTCCTCCATTTTGGGGATGTTACTTATGATCTATTGCTATATATTAAGACTTTCTCTCTTTGACTTATGTATTCACTATGAGGGTGAGCCCGATCGCTTTGTCTTGGCCCCCACTCTTATCTATGTAGTAAAGATGTTGTTGGACATGATATATATCTATGCTACGAGCTTGACTCTAGATATTTATTATATGAAAGTTTATCCTTAGTCCCAATTCCCCATGTTTACATTTATATCTTATTGTCATTCTAATTGCTTCCGTGACCAAGGATGTGTAATGATATGCTATGAGGCTTGTTTGGATTCCTTTAGGTTCCCCATCTGCCAGTCACATCTAGGCCTTAGGCTTGGGTCATGATAAAGGTGGTATTAAAGCACTAGGTTGTTAGATCTTTGGAGTCCAACACACCGCGTTGATTAGAGTCTTATTCATGGTTGTGTTATGCACCAAAACTATGAGTAGGAGGCTATGAGATGTTTTAGGAAATGTTTCCTTTCTTCAAGTTTTAAGTCATGCTATTGAGTTAAAGTAAGCTTTCCGCCTAATAATTATTCTTTGTTATGCTAGATCATGCCTAAAACGAGGGGAAGATGAGCCCGCACGCCCGAGGAGTAACTGACCAATGGAGAGCTTAGGGATGCTTTTACCTTGCTTGCATAAGTGGTGGCTAATCAAACCAACCAAGGGGCCCAAGTCCCTCATGATCCTAAACCAGCCTCTCGGGTAAGAGACTTCACGAGAATGAATCCCCGAGAATTCCATGTGTCAAAGGTGAGTGAGGCCCCCAAGAGTTCATTGATGAGGTCTACAAAATTTTGTCTATCATAGGTGTGAGGCTAGAGGATAAGGCGGAGTTGGCAGCCTACAAACTCAAAGGGATAACATAAATATGGTACAACAAATGGAAGGAGGAAAATGGGGTCAACTATGTGGTGCTTTGGGAGGAGTTCAAGGTGACCTTACTTAATCGGTTCTTCCCCCTTGAACTTACGAAATCTAAGTTGGTGGAATTTATGAATTTGAGACAAGGGTCCATGAGTGTGAGGGAGTAATCCCTCAAGTTCACCAAAATTTTGAAGTTTTCTCCTCACTTGATTGCCGACTCAAGGTCAAGAATGAAAAAAATTATTTTGGGTGTCTCCGACTTGGTCAGTGAAGAATGCCGGCCCACTATGTTGAATAATGACATGGACTTGTCACGTTTGATGACCTATCCGAACATAAAAGAGGAGAAATTGAGGAAGAGAAGGGAGCATGAGGCCAAGAGGGCCCATTTGAGAGTAAGTTCCAAAGGAGTAGTTAGTTCCACCTAGGCCAAAGGCCTACACATGCATTTGATAAGAGGGTTGCAAAAGATCTTTTGAGGGCCCAAGGTGTAAGTGGTGTGGCTCCTATTGATATGTGTCCTAAGTGTAGTAAGGGTTATGGTAGCCCATGTTTGAGGAATACGGGTGCTTGTTATGGTTGTGGGAATATGGGGCATAAGGCGATAGATTGCCCTCGAAACTGCGATAAGGGCAAGAAGATTCATGTATAAGGTGCTAATGCAGTCCCATTTGGGATATGTGGCCGACAAAATGGTGCCCCAAGGCACAACTGGTTCTATGCTTTGCATGAGAGTCAAGAGGTTGATGAAGTCCCCAATGTTATTATCGGTATGTTTAAAATCTTTAACTTTGATATGTATGCATTGATTGATCTGGGAGCCACTATTTCTTTTGTTACCCCCTTTGTTGCGCAAAAGTTCCATGTTGACCCCGAGTTGTTGCATGAATCATACGAAGTGTCTACTCCTATTGGTGCATCTATTGATGCTAGAAAGGTTTATAGAAGTTGTCCTATTTGTATATTATCATAAAGTGTTGCCTTGTGATCTTGTTGAGTTAGACATGGTGGATTTTGATGTTATTCTTAGGATGGATTGGTTGCATGCATAGTACGCTTCTATTGATTGTAGAACCCGTATGGTCAAATTCCAATTTCCAAACGAACCCGTCCGTGAGTGGGAGAGTCGAGATATGTTTTTCAAGGGTAGATTCATCTCTTACATTAAAGCTCATAAGTTGATTTATAAGGGGTGTCTTTACCATTTTTGAAGTGTTAGGGATATGGAGTCTAAAGTTCTTCCCATAGAGTCGGTTCCAGTTGTAAGTGAGTTTCTTGATGTCTTTCCAAATGACCTTCCAAAGTGTTCATCTTGAAAGGGAAATAGACTCTGACATAGATCTCCTTCCCAATACTTAAACCATTTCTATTCCCCCTTACCACATGGCCTCGATGGAGTTGAAGGAGTTGAAGGAACAATTGAGAGACTTGTTGGGGAAGGGATTTATTAGACCTAGCCAATCACCTTGGGGTGCTCCGGTGTTGTTTGTGAAAATGAAGGATGGGTCCCTTAGGATGTGTATTAACTACCAACAACTCAATACAATTACCATCAAGAATAGGTATCCTCTTCCAAGGATTGATGATTTGTTTGACTAATATCAAGGGGCTAGCCATTTCAATAAGATTTATCTTCAGTCCGTGTATCATTAAGTGAAAGTGAGGGAGTATGATATTCCCAAGATGACCTTCTGGACTAGAAATAGGCATTATGAGTTTGTGGGTGATGTCTTTTGGGTTAACCAATACACTGCCATCTTCATGGACCTCATGAATAGGGTATGTAAACCCTACCTTGATTCCTTTGGTGTGGTCCACATTGATGAAATTTTGATCTATTCTCATGGCGATGAGGAGCATAGGGCTCATTTGAGGGTTGTGTTATAGAGATTGAGGGAGGAGAAATTGTATACTAAATATGAAAATTGTCAATTTTGGTTGAGGGAGGTTTCCTTCCTAGGACACGTGGTGTCGAGGGATGGTATTAAGGTGGACCCAAAGAAGACCGATGTGATTAGAAATTGGCCTAGACCACTGACCCTGTTGGACATCAAGAGTTTCTTGGGTTAGCAGGTTACTACGGAGGTTTGTGAATGGGTTCTCTTCTATTGCTTCCCCTATGACAAAATTGACTCAAAAGAATGCCAAGTTTGTATAGTCCGATGTATGTGAAAGGAGTTTACAAACATTGAAAGACAAGCTTGTATCTGCTCCTATATTGTCACTACCAAATGTGGTTGAGGGATTTGTGGTGTATTGGGATGCTTCCCAGGTTGGTTTGGGTTGTGTTTTTTGAATCAAAATGGTAAGGTCATAGCTTATGCTTCTAGACAACTCAAAGTAAATGAAAGGAACTATCCTACCCATGATCTAGAGTTAGCCACTATTGTGTTTGCATTAAAGATTTGGCCTCACTACTTGTATGGGGTGCATGTTGATGTGTTCATCGATCATAAGAGCCTCCAATATGTCTTCACTCAAAAGGATCTCAACTTGAGGCAAAGGAAATGGTTAGAACTTCTTAAGGACTATTATATGAGTGTGCATTATCATCCCAGTAAGGAAAATATTGTGGCAGATGCTTTGCATAGGGTATCCATGGTAGCCTAGCATATGTTAATGGTGGTGATAAGGAAATAGCTAGGGAGGTGCATCGGTTAGCTAGATTGGGAGTTAGGTTGGAAGAGGATGGTAATAGGGGTGTGGTTGTTGTTGATGGTTCTTAGTATTCTTTGGTTGATAAGGTGATGGAAAAACAAGATCTTGATCCCTCCTTGTTAGAATTGAAGGCCTTGGTGAAAGAGGGCAAGGTGGACATTTTCTCCCAGGGGGAGATAGTGCCTTTGGGTACCAAGGTAGGTCGTGTGAACCGTATGTTGATGGTTTGATAGAAAAGATCCTTGATGAGGCCTATTACTCTTCTCATTCTGTCCATCTCGGTTCCACCAAAATATATAGAGATTTGAGGGATGTGTATTATTGGGGAGGCATGCAGAAGGACATTGCCAAATTCGCTTCCAGTTATCATACTTGTCAATAAGTCAAAGCCGAACATCAAAGGCCGGGTGGCCTAACCCAAGAAATTGAGGTTCTTACTTGGAAGTGGGAAGAGATAATTATGGATTTTGTGGTTGGGTTGCCCAAGAACTGAAAAGGATTTGATTCCATTTGGGTTGTGTTTGATAGGATGACAAAATCAGCCCATTTTCTACTGGTTAAGACCACATTTAGGGCTAAAGATTATGCAAGGTTGTACCTTCATGACTTGGTATGGTTGCATGGGGTTCCTTTTTCTATCATATCGGATCGTAGGGCACAATTCACTTCATGCTTTTGGAGGTCCTTTAAAAGGGGTCTTGGTACTAGAGTTAAGCTTTCTATGGCCTTCGATACTCAAATGGATGGCCAAGCCGAGAGGACCATCCAAACCCTTGAGGATATATGTGTGTTGGATCTTAAAGGTAGCTAGGATGATAATCTTTCATTGATTGAGTTTGCCTACAACAATAGCTACAATTCTAGCATGGGTATGACTCCTTTTGAGGTTCTCTATGGGAGACGTTATACATCACTGGTCGGATGGTTTAAGGTTGTTGAGATAGCTTTGTTAGAACCAAATCTGGTTATGGAGGCTCTTGAGAAGGTTAGATGATTAGGAAAAGGTTGAAGATTGCCCAAAGTCATCAAAAATCCTATGCCGATGTGAGAATAAGAGACCTTGAATTCAAAGTTGTTGATTGGGTCTACCTAAAAATTTCACCCGTGATGGGTGTAGTCCATTTTTGTAAGAACGGCATGTTGAGCCCAAGATATTTTTGCATTTATGAGGTACTCAGGAGGGTTGACAAGGTAACTTATGAGTTGAGGTTGCGTAGTGAGATAGAATTGGTTCATCTGGTGTTCCATGTGTCCATGTTGAGGTAATGTGTGGGTGAATCGAATGCCATTGTGCCTCTTGATGTTATGGGTGTGGTTGAGGATAATTTGACATATAAAGAGGTTCTGATTTAGACTTTGGATAGGCAAGTGAAGTGGTCGAGAAACGAAGATGTAGCTTTTATTAAGGTCCTTTAGAGGAATCAACAAGTTAGGACTGCTACTTGGGAGGCCGAAGTGGACATGCAAAAGTAATATCCTTACCTTTTACACTCCACTCAATCCTAAGGTATTTATTTAAGTTCTTTATATGATCTCAAATATTAAGTTAAGCCCCATGTCATTGTATATGTTCATGTTTAAATTGACGAGTTCATGATGATTTTACACTTATGATGAAGTTTTTGAAATGATGTTTATGTGCATTGTTGCATCTATATATGGGATGAAATTGTCATGTTTGTGCATCTCATACACGTGTCTTTGAAATTTGGGTAGGAATGTTTCCAAGGGAGAGATATTGAAACGACCCCAAAAAAGCACCCGAAAATGTGCCTCAAAAGTGCCCAAAATTGTAATTTTCATATATCTTAAAATCCATGCATAATATCAAAAATTTGACGTCTTATTCTTTTTCAAGGGGTTAAAATTTAGGGAAAAAGGGTCTAATCCCTATTTTAGAGCAACCGTATCAATATTCAAAATTCCCCAAAATGCAAATTCCAGAGAGCTTTCTGTGCCCCTAGCACAATGCACCAAGGGCGCGCACTAGTGTTATGTTTTGCCGAGTTTTGACTTCGGTCCAAGACTTTTAAGTATTGGGTCTAAGTGTTCCCAAATGTGAAAATGCCTATACTTAACCATTATGCACCCTTATATCATTCTAATCATTCCTTAGTACTTATTCAAACACTTAGCCAAATATTTTACTCCTAAAGTTAAGTGTTAAAACCCTCTCCGGATCTAAGGATTTCCTCTGAAGCTTCAAGTCTCCATCTCCAATCTTCATCAAGTTCATCTCCAAAGATAAGGTATGTGGGTTTCTTTCATGGATTCCTTTCACCCATGATACCCAAGATCCCTTTTACTCAAATTTGTATGATTTAAAGTTGATTTACTCATAGGTCATATTTATTATGAAACTCACTGCATACTATGTTGGGTTAATGAAATTGTGACTTTTTTACTATGTTTGGAGCTATGAATCTAAGGTCTGTGGTGAGAATTGATGAAGGGTTTTGATATATATTGTTTGAGGTGTTACCAAGTATCTATTGATTGTTTTACATTGATTTTTCTAGCATAATTTCACTCTTGAATTGCATGGTTTTACACTGGCATTACACACCCCTAAGGATTTGATAAAATGTCTGGTTATGGTATCTTGAGGAATTGAAGGTCCTATGCAAATCTAATAATTTCAATGATTATATGATGATAAAATGATGATGGAATGATGATGAAGTGATGAGGAGGAGGAATGTATGTGTATGATGATGAAATGTGTAC